>CAJPEX010001934.1:0-30490 GCA_905338405.1 Notodromas monacha
TGTGTGTGCTGTCATGCCACCCCGGCTGCGGGATTTATTGCCCTGTGACACGCAGGAGAATTGAGCCGGGGTAAATTTAATTTCCTTCGATTTCTTGGCCAGGGAACCCCAAGTATTGCCTTTTTTTTTTTTCCCGCGAATGCGGAAGAAGTTTCCTCTTCCGGTTGGCATATATTCTGTTTCTCTTGGGATAGGTGCGGCAGTTTTCGGGGGGATAGTTTCGCTTTTGGGGGACGTCGGAGTCTGAGGTTGCTTTTGACTTTCCTTTCGAAATTGGTATAAACGGTATGAGTTTGGAAAAACGTGGTGCATTGATAGAACTACTGTATATAGTCAAATTTGACTTAACATCTTAGTATAGTACGGTACTGTAAAGTACCGTACTTCATTTTGCGTGCGAAGTTTTCCGAATTGAACAGTGGGAGAATTATTAAGGTAAGGTTAGACTGCTGAGCTTTCATATCTTAATTTGAGAGAATTTTGTTTTTTTAGCTTCATATGATACGATGCTAATTTTAGCAGTATCCAGGATAATGGATTTCTTGCACGATGGATTTTTTTCGCAATATTACATTTGTTTTCATGAAGTCTTATGTCTAATATATAGGCTCCAAGAAATCCGGTCGTCAGGAAAACGTTATAAAGTATTGAAAAGACGGCTATTTTTTTATCTTTTAATAACTTGGAGAATTATCTGCTCTCTTAGAATTGGAATTTTCTTCTGCAAAAATATTTTCGACATTTTTTTTCCTGGGATGAGAAATGCTGCCATTGAAAACTTGTGATGACATTTTTCACATTAATTGATTTGTTTTCTGCCTGTTTCAAAAACTTGCACATTTATAACATCATGGGGATTGTCACAAATAAAAATGCTATGACTTTCCGATTCGCAAAGAAGCGCCCCAGCAAAACTTTTCCCATCAGAAATTGCACAAAACTCGCGGGAGCAATGATAAGTTTTCCGAGCTTCTGTCGGTCCATCAGGGGTTGAATCATTTTTTTTTCGCTTCTTGTGGAACAAAGATCTATAGGAAGGACAGTTTTCTTCACGTTTTTTTTTTTTACTGAAAAAAATCACTGTTTTTGAGGAGGCTAATGTGGTAATATTTTTTCATCTGACCCTGCTTTCGGTCTTGGAATGCTGGAGTTATAGTGGCAGTTCGCATAGCTGGCGAAAATGGGTCCTGCTTATAAATAGCCCTTACTTAGAGTTATTTTTTTTAAAGAACATTACTGCATTTTTTGGTGACAACTGGACTTCATTTGAGTGAACACACTCTTCATAACAGGATGCTTTCCCTTGTAAACACAAAAAATGTGGACGCTTAAATCATCAGCTTTGAGTCAAAAAGACGCGGCAGACTTTGTTCTATAGTCGGAGAAGGAATATTTCTGGCTTGCCGTTTGGATTTATGACTTGGAAAGCAAGAGCATAAATGATGATGATAATCAAAACGGGATTTATTTGTGCCCAGTGTTTGTAGCTGATTTCTAGAATATTTCTACTTTTGAAATTTGCACAAATTGAGATGACCTCTTGATGTAAAGCACGTAACTGTTTTACATACCGTTATTTGTAGAAGATTTTCTTGGACAAATAATTTTTTTTGGCAGGGATCATTTCTGCGGGCCTTTTTTTGTGTGACTTTTTCTCTTTGACAGTGAATGATAAAATCAGATACTTCACGCTACTGTATTAAATAATCTGCTAAAAACTTGCCCCGTGTACTGCGCGGAAAAAAGTATCAATTTTGCCTTTCCGCAACATTTGCACACATCATTATGAAATGCTACGAATACAAAGCTTATTCAATTTGCATTGAATCCATGTATTGTGAATATAAATGAAAGCAAGAGACTTGCCTCGAGGAGTCAGTAAATCTTTACTTATCCCCTTGAAGACAATAAGGAAGATGTATAATACAGTAAGTTCAGCATTAAATGGAGGATTTTTCCTGATCTTGTAATCGAGGAGTATGACCTTTCCACAACCGTTTTGACAAGGAAGTAACTGCATGAACAATGCAACCATTTGTCCCATTTTCCGAAAGCAAAAAAAAAAAATTTCCCGAGTTCTTTTCAATCTCTGAAATTCGGTATTTATTTTCATTTTCTCGAGTTGGAATACAGCGACCTCTGGGGGTACGATGAAGCAAGAAATACAGTGTCACGTCCTATACTCAAGAGTGTGAATAAAAATATGGCGAGGAAGAAAGACGTCAGTGACCCGAAAATTGAGACGCCAAACACGAAAATTCCCTCTGCTTCTCCTTCAGAGTCCCTCCTCCCCCTCGGGGGCAGTTTCGGGGGGGGCTTTAGTCGCGCTGTTAAACAACCCGCGCGGGTTTATTGTGCCCACCCTCACGACTCGCATGAGAATGCATCACGCAATCTCGGGGTGTACCCGGCCAATAAACGCGAGCATGCATCACTGTAACGCGATTTCGAACGGCGTCCATTTAACAGAACGAAAAAATTCAAGTTTTAGTGCGCGATAAAAAAAAGAAGAAATAAAAACATTGAGTTTGGAGGCGAGCGGGGGGAAAACAGCGTTTGATCCACAGGGGACCCGTTTTCTTCGCAACTTACCCCCGGGGAAATTGAATCTCGAAGCATCAGTTGCCTCTCGATGGCTTGCGCCGAATTCAACTCGGTCTCTTGAAGCGATATTTTTTTTTGCAAGCTTTCTTTTATCATCATATATATTTTTCTACACCTTTTTTTTCCGCCCGCGTCAAGAAAAGTCTCAAAGTTTTTTTTTTCGCGACGCGAAAGAAACTTTTCTTGAGGACACCCCCGGGGTTTCTGTAATTTCTTCCCACGTCACAGTGGGATTGCGTTCCATTGGACACCGGTGATGCAAGTGTTTGCCTGATTCCATCGAGATGAATGTTCTTTTTCTCACGTAGTTTCACTGCAGTCTTGGGACTGCTTCCTCGAATGCTAAATATATATATTTTAATGCCTTTTGCTAAGCCACGGGAAAATTTGCGATACACGCCGCGAAGAATAGAATATTCATCATTTTTTTATCGCTGTCGTATTTCGAAAAGATGAGGAAATGCCGAAGCATTTTCGCCGGGTTACAAACAAAATTTCGGGTTAACGTCACATTTTCAATTTAAAATTATGTGTGTATTGAAGATATTCCTGTTTCTGCGATCGTGCGATAAAATTTTGAAGACAATTCCCCTTGAAGTACTGTACTTATTATTCCGGGGTCATTCATTGAATTTTCGTCGTGAGATTGAAAATCTTTAAAGTTTATTGAATATAATTGTTATCCTTATTGGGAGAAATCAATAAAAGACTCTGTCGCGATTCTAGAAGAACGTCTTCTTCTTGATACGATAAATCTTAGACAACTTTTATTCCCAAGGATAAGCTTTCAACGAGAAGATTATTGTTCCTGTAAGGCCCGAGTTTCGAAGTGAATCTAGACTTCTCGTTATAAAGACGGATACGTATATTTCTGTTTTAGTACATCAACCAACGCCAGACCGACAATGAATACCGAGTATAAACGACGCGGACCTTAAATAGATTCGGAGACTTTCAACGAGAAGATTATTGTTCCTGTAAGACCCGAGTTTCGAAGTGAATCTAGACTTCTCGTTATAAAGACGGATACGTATATTTCTGTTTAGTACATCAACCAACGCCAGACCGACAATGAATACCGAGTATAAGCGACGCGGACCTTAAATAGATTCGAAGCAAACCAGACGTACATGTTGCAATCCAGTCTGGACACCGGAACGGGGACGGGGAATGACCGCGAACCAGACACGGTAAAAGTACGCGTCATGACCTCATCAGATTCGGATCTGAGTTGCTAGGCAAGAAAGTATTGTCAGCGTTTCGGAACGCTACGTACGGAAAATAAGAGAGGCATCATTGTTAACCTGTCGTAGGACACTCATAATATTTTGGTGACAAACTCACCCCAGACAAATTTGAGAAAAGTTCCACTCTTTTCAAAAGTCAAGAAAAATGTTTCCAAAAACAAAGTCAGACTGCCAAGTGAACTCAAAAAGAAATCGATGTGTTGTTGTTGTGACATGCCTGGGCATCGATTCCCATATGACACATCACATTTCAGCATATTTCTTGTCAGGGAGATATTTTTGCCTCTCACATGTTTTGTGGGGCACCCTGTATGCAAGAATTCTCATGGATGCTGAGAGTTCATCCAGGACTCTGAGAACTGGAATGTGGCAAAAGTCACACACTGGAATGGAAACAAGTTTCTCAAAACTTGGTTTTATGCTTCCTGAGACATGGATCTGAGCAAATTGGCTCATTTCAGCCTCATTTCTGGTAGAAGCAACATCTCCAGGTGAGAACTTTTAATAGCCTTTCTTGAGTGATTTTTCTTTTCCAGGCTGTTCATTTTGATTGTCTGAGTGCCCTAAAACAGTTTTTACCCGATTTACAGGTGTTTTTAGTGCCTCATAAAAAAAAATCGTCGTCGTCGTACGAGACGACGCTGCGGAAACGATCGACGCGGAGCGCGGATTTCGGGCTAATACGCCTTAGAACACTTGAAAAACAAGAAGGACAAACAAAAAGTGTGAAACCACATCCTTCGGACATCACTGGGCCAAGTTAGTGACAACAATGGGAGTCTACAACATCCTGGCAGTGACATCTGCAATTTTCATGGTTAGTTTCCAAAACAGTGATTTCTGCACAAAAATTTCAATTTTTCCATTGAATATTTTTCAGACGGTGTGCTTCCAGCTGGTCAAGCCTTGTATGTGCATGGATGTATGCAATGTGAAGAAACCTGGACAGTATGACTTCAAGGTGGATTTCCAGGGCAACAGGTTGGATCTTTCCTGTGTTGCATACAAAGGACTCAAGGTTGGTGTCATTTTTCTTTCTTCCATTCTGAAACATTGAAGTGCAGAATAATCAGTGATTGACAAATTTTTCAGAAGGTGCAGCTGTTTAAGAAAACATTCTGCAGAGGAAGGTCAAATGGCATGGAAGAGATTGTGGAGCCCTGGGACTACTGTTTCTTCAAGTATGAAAGTGAGTAATCCCTTGTTTTGAATTTCTTGGAATTTTGGATTTTGAGAATAGTTTAACAGCTGTTTGGGTTTTTCAGAGAAAACAACAGAAAAAGTGGCTATGGAGGAGATAGAGGACAAGGAAGCCATTCAGGAGAATGTCTTGGAAAAGGAAGCAAGGACAACAACCCTGTCTTCATCAAATTTCATCAAGGAAACCAAAATCCAGACAACTTCTCTTCCTCCTGTTTCCTCTACAACTTCAACTTCAAGGCCAACAGCTGTTTCCATTTCTTCTACGCCAGTGCCTCAGCCAACCTTGACCTCTTGGTCTCCGACACACGTGATTCCCACCGTCGGGGTCACAGTCACGCCCTTCCCGGTCGTCAGCGCGTCATTGCCGACGCCCTTTCCGACTTCTTTGTCGACCTCTTTTCCGGCTGCAGTGACGACAGTGACTTCCCCTTTGGTTACAACACCAGTAATTCCTGCTACACCCTTAACACCACCCCAATCCACTGAACTAGATAATTTTTCCAAAGTGATGAGTGACTTGGGGAATCTTTCCAAGTTAAACATTTCTGCGGAATTTGTGGATGGCACCGTGGTTCATGCGGTAGTGCCTAGTTGGGTATTACAAACCCTAATTTGGAAGAACTTTTAGCCACACTTGACTCCTCATTCTTCTTTTAATGCAAAAGAAAAGCAAGCCAAAAAACAACCCAGAACCGTTTTAGAACCGAAAACCAATGAACGTGAGTACTAATCAACACACCTTGATCTTAAAGTGTTGACAACAGCAGAACACGCAAAGTGCGATGGGTGACGTAATTCCCACTACACCTCCAACCCAGATTAGAACTTGAACCACCCAGCTAGGAACTGCCGCGTGAACTACAGAGCCATCAACAAATTCTGCAGAAATGTTTAACTTGGAAAGATTCCCCAAGTCACTCATCACTTTGGAAAAATTATCAGGCTCCGTAGATTGGGGTGGTGTTAAAGGTGTTACAGGAACTACGGGTGTCATAACCAAGGAAGGAGTCACTGTTACTGCTGCAGCCGAAACAGAAGAAGCCGGCACGGAAGTTGGTAGAGGCACGCTGACACTTGGGAAAGGCGTGCCAATGACCCTGATACTGGGAGTCACACTTGTTGGAAACCAGGATGCCAAGGTTGGCTGAGGTACTGGCATGAAAGAAGCTGGAACCACAACAGAAGACATTGACATAGTGAAGGAGGCAGGAGGAGAAGAAGTTGTCTTGATGTCAGCTTCTTTGGTGGAACTTGATGAAGGCTGAGTTGTCCTTTTTTCCTTCTCCAAGACATTCTCTTGAATGGCTTCCTTGTCTGACACCTCATCCAAGTTCACTTTTTCTGTTGTTTTTCCTGAAAAATCCAATACAGCTGTTAAACTATTCTTGAAAATTCAAAAAGAATGCAAAAAGGGAATACTCACTCTCATATTTGAAGAAGCAGTAGTCCCAGGGTTCCACAATCTCCTCCATAGTTTTTCCTGAAAAATCCAATACAGCTGTTAAACTATTCTTGAAAATTCAAAAAGAAATGCAAAAAGGGAATACTCACTCTCATATTTGAAGAAGCAGTAGTCCCAAGGCTCCACAATCTCCTCCATGCCAGTTGATTTTCCTCTGCAGAATGTCCTCTTGAACAGCCTCACTTTCTGAAAAATATATTACACACTGGTTATACTGAACTTTTTGTGTTTCAGAAAGAAAAAGAAAAAGGAACTGAACCAACCTTAAGACCTTTGTAGGCCACACAAGAGAGATCCAGCCTGTTGCCTTGGAAATCCACTGTGAAATCATACTGCCCAGGCTTCTTGACATTGCAGACATCAAGGCACATCAATCTGCCACCCACTTCTTCACAGGATTGAGATGGATGGAAACACACCACCTGAAAAACATCCAATGAAAAGAACTGAAGTCTTTGTTCATGAAACATTGTTCTGAAAACTTACCATGAAAATTGTAGATGTCACTGTCAGGATGTTGAAAGTCCCCATTGTGACCCAAATCCTGCCCTATTTGATTTTGTGTGAACAACAACACTTGTGTGGGTTTTTGCTGACCTTTTTGGGTGGTTACAAGGCGAAATTGACAGAAATCCGCCGCCCGCGTCGATATTCTTCGCAGCGTCGTCTCGTACGATGGCGCCGATTCCTTTTTTTTTGGAGCTAAAAATCACCTGAAATCGGTTAAAAACCTGTTAAAATCACTCGACAAATAGTGACAGACAATCACAGAAAAAGAAAGCACTTAAAAAGGAACTTTCAAAAGGTTCTCACCTGGAGATGTTACTCCTTCCAAAAGTGAGACTGAAATGAGACAATTTGTCCTCAATCATGTCTCAGGAAGCATAAAACCAGGTTTTAGGAACTTGTTTCCATTCCAGTGTGTGACTTTTGCCACATTCCAGTTCCCTGAGTCCTGGATGAACTCTCAGCATCTGTGAGAATTCTTGCATACAGGGTGCCCCACAAAACATGTGAGAGGCAAAAATATCTCCCTTAGCAGGAAACATGCTGAATTGTGATGTGTCATATGGGAATCGATGCCCAGGCATGTCATAACCATACATCGATTGTTTTCTGAGTTCACTTGGCAGTCTGACTTTGTTTTTGGAAACATTTTTCTTGACTTTTGAAAAGAGTGGAACTTTTCTCAAATTTGTCTGGGGTGAGTTTGTCACCAAAATATTATGAGTGTCCTGCAACAGGTTAACAATACTGGTTCTTTTGCCTCCCGCACTATGACGTTCCGGAACGCTGACAATACTTTCTTGATACGATGGGCGTACATCAAAGAGAAATTTCGCAGATCACGCATTTTTCCCTTAAAAGAGCTCGTAGATACCTTCTTCTAAAACAAAGTAAGACTTTTAAATATGTTAGATTTTCTTATTGTGCAAGAGTGTCCTACGACAGGTTAACAATACTGGTCCTTTTGCTTCCCGCACTATGACGTTCCGGAACGCTGACGATACTTTCTTGCCTAGCAACTCAGATCCGAATCTGATGAGGTCATGCCGCGTACTTTTACAGTGTCTGGTTTGCGGTCATTCCCCGTCCCTGTTCTCGCGTCCAGACTGAATTGCAACATGTATGTCTGGTTCACTCCGAATCTATTTAAGGTCCGCGAAGCGTATATTCGGTATTCATTTTCAGTCTGGCGTTGGTTGTTGTACTAAAGAAATATACGTATCCGTCTTTATAACGAGAAGTCTTTATTCACTTCGAAACTCGGGTTTACAGGAACAATAATCTTCTTGTTGAAAGTTTATTCTTGGGAACCAAAATTGTCTAAGATTTATTGCATCCAGAAGAAGACGTTCTTCTAGAGTCGCGACAGAGTCTTTTATTGATTTCTCCCATTAAGGATAACAGTACCAAGAAAACTTACATGCATGTCTGGTTCACTTCGAATCTATTTAAGGTCCGCGAAGCGTATTTTCGGTATTCATTGTTGGTCTGGCGTTGGTTGATGTACTAAAGAAATATACGTATCCGTCTTTATAACGAGAAGACTTTATTCACTTCGAAACTCGGGTTTACAGGAACAATAATCTTCTCGTTGAAAGTTTATTCTTGGGAATCAAAATTGACTAAGATTTATTGCACAGAAGAAGACGTTCTTCTAGAGTTGCGACAGAGTCTTTATCGATTTCTCCCAATAAGGATAACATAATTTGGCGCAGCCGAAGTTTCCTTTTTAACCCCGGGTGAGTGCTTACAGCAAAGCTAAAATAGCAAAAAAGTGCTTCGAAGAAAAATAGTAGAAGACTAAGTGCTCCAGACCTCCGCAGGTACACGCGAAAAGTACCTTTGAATACGGCGTCTGTGAAAAAGTGAATTTAGCAGTGAACGTAGGGAAATTTCTGCTATGGCATCTGGCACCGCCGCGAACGTCTCATCGCTCGACATGTCGCGAGTATTAGATGTGAACGCTGTCGTGGATAGGAAACTCCTCGAGATGAGTCCCAAAGAGCAGGCCAAAGTTGCTGCTACGCGAAAGAAAGAATTAGAAAAAGAGATAGAGCAACTGGAAAATCAGCTTAATGCAAACCCTGGCCCTGCCCAAGAAGTGAAAGATGCGCTAAGAAAAAGAATTGACGATATACGAGCGGCTGATGGCCCTTTGGCCACGGTAACGACGATATTGGAAGTTCTCGAGCCGAATCTTATGGAGATCAGTCTCCATGAGAAGGCTATCGATGACTCCCAATTGTTGTTGTTTTCGAAACAGCTGAAAGAGGAATTAAAAATAAAAAAGCGCAACTTCGCAGACGGTATGGGTATCAGACAGGCTCTGGTTGCAAATGAATTAAGTCTTGATCAAATTACGGAGCCTAGCGCGGACGAGGTAGTTTTCTATAATGTTGAGCATTTAAAGAAGTCCAGATTGCCTAGCGTAAGTACTCAACAGGCTTCGATCGCGATGAATCAAATTTCGTTTTTCGATGGAAGTGGTCCCTTGAATTGGCAAGAGTGGTGGGCAACTTTTCAAAGTGCCCTGTACGATGGCGTTTATTCGGACGAAAGTATCCGTTCAAATCATCGATCGCGATGAATCAAATTGCGTTTTTCGATGGAAGTGGTCCCTTGAATTGGCAAGAGTGGTGGGCAACTTTTCAAAGTGCCCTGTATGATGGCGTTTATTCGGACGAAAGTATCCGTTCAAATCTGTTGAGCAAGCTTAAGGGCGAAGCGCAGATCTATGTGACGTCTATCCAAGGGCTGACATCAGCTCATTACAGAGTAATAGTGAAGACGTTGCAGGATATGTTCGGGAGGAGAGTGCTGACGAATCTGATGAGGAACCTCAAGAGAATGAGACAAACTCCAGGGGAGCAAGTCCAGACTTTTGGGGCCCGAGTTAGACGAGCTGGCAATTTCCTCTTGGGCGACGCCCCGGGCAATTTAAAAGTGATCCGCCGAGAAAACCAACCTGCAGCCCTCCTGCCTAATCCTTTTTACGTAAAGGAATGCTGGGAGTATAAAGGCAAGCAGGATTTTCTGGACGGATTCTTGCTTTCAACGTTTATGGACGGTCTTGTTCCCGAAATCGCCAACGCGATACGAATTACTTTTGATGATTTCGAGACCGCCCTGAGATTTGCGATCTCTGTGGAGGATCGACAGAGGGATCTCGATTCCTCTCGATCCTCCGCCCTACACCAACTGTCCCAATCGCGTCCAAAAACCCCACCAACCGCGTATGGTGAAAACGCTGTGCCGGATATTCGTTCCGCGACGACTTGTTACAATTGTGGCCAAAAAGGTCACTTTAGAAGTGAGTGTCGCGCACAGAGTAAGGCAGCGGCGAAGCCAACGACGAGAAAATTGGTGTATTTAGCCCCCGAAAGGGAAGGTCGCGCACCGAAGTTTGCGAACTCTCAGAGAGGGCGCTCTTCTTATCGCGGAAATTCACGCGCTAGGGGTCGAGGACGTGGTGCTGCGCGACGTTCGGTCAATTTCGTAGAGGAAGGTGAAGAATGCAGTGAAAATGCAGAAGAGGAAGAAGAGGAAGAAGAACTCCTGCCCGAAGGCTACATCGACGAGCCTGCGAGTCAGTATTCGGGAAACGAGTACTGACCGGAACTTCAACAGCTGTCGCCACGAAGTTACCGGTCATCCTCCTAGCCACTGATGCCACACGCTACCCTGCGAAATTCCTTCTGGATTCAGGTTCGGAAATTTCTCTTCTTTCCCCCGATACCCTAAAATCGGAAGTCACCCCATTAGCTTCTAACATTTCTATTGCCACAATTGAAGGTAGGGAAATGCCGGTTGATGGAGTGTTGTATATTGCATTGTATAGTAACAGTAATTTTCTAACCCAAGCGCGATTCGTTATTTTCCCAATGAATGGTCATGAGTTCGAGGGGATTCTTGGCTCAGACGTCCTAAAAGTATTACATGCAAAACTTTCGTATGGAGATCGGTGTGTACACCTAAACGAGATGCGTGTGTCATTCTTAACGGAAACAACCCAAAGACGCAAGGTAAAATGTTCTCGTATTTGCAATTTGGAAGAGACGGAACCATTTAGATTGTACCCGGTAAATTCAGTCAGGATTCCAAGAAAGTCTCAGAAGCTTCTCTTCGCTAAACTATCGGAAAAGGCAGCTGAGAAAGTGGGTACGCGTACTTTGTATGTGTCGAACGGTCTCTGTGGCCACCTGATAGTAGCTCGAAGTATATCCCGAAAACATAAAGGAGCTTATCCTGTTCTGTGTCTCAATGTAGGCGATGAAGATGTTGATTTGTCACCACAACATACGCTGGCAATAGCCACGTTTGGAGAAATTATTGATGTTCTAGAGCTATCTGGAGAACCTCCTTTAGTCCTAGCAACAAAAGAAATTACTCCCAGATCAGCAGATAAAGAAAAACTAGAACGCCTACATGGAAAATTAGAAGACAAGAACTTGATTCAGTTGATAGACGAAAATATTAAGCTCTCAGAATGCCCAGAAGAATTGACACAACCATTGCGAACTCTCCTACGAAAGTACAGAAACGTCTTGGCTAAGAAATCTGACCACCTAGGGTTGTGTCCGTTGTATGAGGCGGATATTCCCTTGGACACGAAAAAACCGATTTTTACGCGTCAGTATCCCCTTCCACATGGAATGAGGCCAAAGGTCAACGAATTTGTCGAAGACTTGCTTGAGCATGAAATAGTCCAACCATCAAAATCTCCATATAACAGCCCCACGCTTATGGTTAAGAAGAAGGACGGTGGGTGGAGAATGGTTGTGGATTTTAGGCGCCTTAATGACCATGTAATCACGGACGCGCATCCCCTTCCTAGGATTAATCAAATCTTTGAGGAATTAGGCAATGCCAAGTATTTCACGGCCCTTGACCTACTTCACGGATTTTATAATATAAAGATCCGTGAGGAGGAAAGATGGAAGACGGCGTTCTCGACGCCTATGGGACATTACGAATTTATTCGTTTGCCCATGGGACTCAAGAATAGCCCTTCTATTTTTCAGAGGCTGATGCATTTGGTATTAGATGGGTGTTTGGGAATTTATGCTTATATATACGTCGACGACATTGTAATATATTCACGGACCGCTAACGAACATTTCACCCATTTATCTGACATTCTACAGCGTCTGGAAGAAGCAGGTTTAAAAGTAAAATTTTCAAAGTGCCAATTGTTCCGCACCCAAATAGAATATTTGGGATTTATGATTAGTGAGACCGGAATTCGGGTAAATCCCACGAAAATTGAAGCAATTCAAAATTTTCCTATTCCTAAGGATGTAAAAGGTGTACAAGCCTTTTTGGGTCTTGTAGGATACTTCCGGTCATATATTCAGAGTTTTGCACTTAAAGCTAAACCTCTGTACCTTTTGCTTAAAAAAGACACTGTTTTCTCCTGGCAAAAAGCCCAGCAAGACGCCGTAGATTGTTTGAAAAAATGTCTCCTTACTGCACCTATTCTATCCTTTCCGGACTTTGAGCATGAATTCATACTAACAACTGACGCTTCAGCCATTGCTGTCGGTGCGGTATTAACCCAAAAACCTGGGAAACGCGAAGTTTTGATTGGATGTGCCAGTAGAACCCTTAATGATGCAGAATCTCGGTATCCTAACACCGACCGAGAACTGCTGGCAGTGTATTATGGCGTATCACAATTTCGATCGTATTTGTGGGGTCATCCCTTTGTGATCCGTACGGACCACATTGCGATACCTTATCTAAGCCGTCAGAGGCAGAGCGATAGCCGCAGGGCCATCGCTTGGTTCATGAAACTTAACGAATACGAATACCGCGTTGAATATAAAAAGGGTCTCTCAATACCCCATGCTGACGCGTTGAGTCGTTTTCCACCAGATGGCAAAAACAAGAAATTGAATGCGTATTTGTCCCCCACATTGCTGGAAACTAATTTAACACCATATGTTTCAAGAAGTCTTTTACAGAGAGCAACAGCATCGCTCAAAGGAAAAATTCCTTTTGGAACGGAATTCGAAGTCCAAGATGGCGTCTTAATGAAAAAGACGATACAAGGACAGCGTGTATGGGTACCTCCTTCCCTTAGAGAAAAGATCATTTCCAGCTTTCACGACCCGCCATCTATGGGCCATTGTGGTATTGATAAAACAGCGTTTGCTATAAGGGAAGAGTTCACGTGGCCTAACGTTGAAAAGGATGTTACAGCTTATGTAAAAACGTGCCCCGAATGTCAAAAGACCAAGCAATTCGCCCACAAAACTCCATATCTCAGTACCGGAATCCCTAAGAACTGTTTTGAAGATGTTAGTGTAGATGTTGTGGGCCCAGTTCCTAATAGCCAACGAGGGAACCGATATATATTGGTCATACAAGATAGATTGTCTAGATGGATCGTTTTTTCAGCAATGAAGGACGCTTCCGCTCAAACAACGGCAAGGCTTTTCTTGACCGATTGGGTTTGTTTATTCGGTGCCCCTAAACGCATTCTGACAGATCGCGGAACAAACTTCGTAAGTAGTGTGTTCCGAGATATGGCCAGTTTCCTGGGCGCCCGAGCCAATACGACCACTGCATATCGGCCCCAAGGCAATGGACAAAACGAGCGATCCCATAGAGAACTACACGAATATCTCGCTCTATATCTAGATCCCGACAATAGGAGTACCTGGGATGAACTGTTAAAATTAGCAGCATGGGTTCATAATAGCTCAAAACATGAAGCATTACAGGCCTCTCCATTCGAGATAGTAACTGGAATGAAACCAAGAAGAAACTGGCTTTCTAGCCAACAAAACTTGGAGCAGTTCCAGAGCATTCAAGAGTATTATGAGGTCAAGAAAGAAAAACTTGAGTCCCTCAGAGAACAAGCCCAAAAGGCAATTAGAAAGGGACAAGCTTCATATTTGGAGCGTTTGAACGTGCATCGAAAGGGAACAGCCTACAATATAGGAGACAAAGTTTGGTTAAAACAGCATCCCCTCTCTTTTGTAGGAAAGAAATGGAGTGCCAAATTTAAAGGTCCCTATGCAATTCTAGAGGTTGTTAATCCCGTAGTTGTACGGATTAGGGACAATCAACACCCTGAATGGACTGATGTTGTTCATACTAGCTATATCCGCCCTTATCGGTCCCGAACTTCCAATAGCCCTGAGAATCCCAGCAAGTTAGAGTTAGAGGAGTTTGATGACGAAGAAGAAAAAATACCCCCCAGCACGCAATCACGCAATAAGCCATTGAGTTCCAGCCCTGGAAAAACCACAAAAGTTGCTGACTCAGCAACTGAGGAATTACCAACAGTACCAGTCGACGATGCTCCAGCGACACAAATAGAATTTGATAACAACCAGGCAACAACTGATGAAACGGAGAAAGGTGGAGACGAGGAAAAGAATGAAGAAATTGCTTTAAATGTCTCAACACCTGATCTGATGTTCTATGAGACTCCGTCTCATTCGCCTGAACCTAAACAGGTTGACGATGGTGACGCTAATGATTCATTTGCCTCCGCCGAGGATCCTGATCAAACTATCATATCTGGTATGCCTAGAAAGACTAATAAATCTTTTCTTTCCGAAATCACGACAGAATTGGGCAAGTTTCTCTCCCCCGGTTCCGGGTCTGAGTTAGAGGGCACAAATATTGAATTGGTCCCTTCTAGAAATGCGCCGTCTGTCCCCCAGTATCCCAGGTTGCAAATCAATGCCACCACCGGTTTAATGGCAATCAAATAACAGCAAGAACCTTCAATACTCTAGTACTCTACCATTCTTATGCTTTGGAGGTTATGTTTCATATACATATATATATCTAGGATGTTGTGGAATGTATTCTTGGTGTTGTTCTATTGTTAGCACCTGTTTTAGGTGTCAGCACCTTGATTTATCCTTTTATCTTATTCTACTATACTGCAAGGCACTGATGTTTGTTTGTTTGTAGCACTGACTAAAAGAATTTTTACATCTGCTGAAAGAAAAAGCTGGAAGAAAAATAGGGTGCTCATGCTGCTGACGATTGATGGTGATGATGCTGACAGGCTGTGGACGAACAAAACAAAAAGTGAACAACAAGAAGTTGGAGGACATCATTTTATTGGAGTCCCCCTAACTACAACAACATCTCTAACGCGCCTCGAAAACAACAACTTAAAATACGCGCGCATTACACTACAGCCACATTGGCTCAGACGTCTTGAAAGTATTACATGCAAAACTTTCGTACGGAGATCGGTGTGTACACCTAAACGAGATGCGCGTGTCATTCTTGACGGAAACAACTCAGAGACGTAAAGTAAAATGTTCTCGCATTTGCAATTTAGAAGAGACGGAATCATTTAGATTGTACCCGGTAAATTCAGTCAAAATTCCAAGAAAGTCTCAAAAGCTTCTCTTCGCTAAGCTATCGGATAAGGCCGCTGAGAAAGTGGGTACACGTACCTTGTATGTGTCAAACGGCCTCTGTGGTCACTTGATAGTAGCTCGAAGTATATCCCGAAAACATAAAGGAGCTTATCCTGTTCTGTGTCTTAACGTAGGCGACGAAGATGTTGATCTATCACCTCAACATACGTTGGCAATAGCCACATTTGGAGAAATTATTGATGTTCTGGAACTATCTGGAGAACCTCCATTAGTTTTAGCAACAAAAGAAGTTGCTCCGAGGTCAACAGACAAAGAGAAATTAGAACGCCTACACGGGAAATTAGAAGACAAGAACTTGATTCAGTTAATAGATGA
This sequence comes from Notodromas monacha, assembly GCA_905338405.1. Classification (NCBI taxonomy): domain Eukaryota; kingdom Metazoa; phylum Arthropoda; class Ostracoda; order Podocopida; family Cyprididae; genus Notodromas; species Notodromas monacha. Next base: position 15,753 of record CAJPEX010001934.1, read on the forward strand.
GAATATTAAAAATTCCGAATGTCCAGAAAGATTGACACAACCATTGCGGACCCTCCTACGAAAGTATAGAAACGTCCTGGCTAAGAAATCTGACCACTTAGGGTTGTGTCCGTTATATGAGGCGGATATACCCTTGGATACGAAAAAACCAATTTTTACGCGTCAGTACCCTCTTCCACATGGAATGAGGCCAAAGGTCAATGAATTTGTCGAGGACTTGCTTGAGCATGAAATAGTCCAACCATCAAAATCTCCATATAACAGCCCCACGCTTATGGTGAAGAAGAAGGACGGTGGGTGGAGAATGGTTGTGGATTTTAGGCGTCTTAATGACCACGTAATTACGGACGCGCACCCCCTTCCCAGAATTAACCAAATCTTTGAGGAATTAGGAAATGCCAAGTACTTTACAGCTCTCGACTTACTTCACGGATTTTACAATATAAAGATTCGTGAAGAGGAAAGATGGAAGACGGCGTTCTCGACGCCTATGGGACATTACGAATTTATTCGTTTGCCCATGGGACTCAAGAATAGCCCTTCTATTTTTCAGAGGCTGATGCATTTGGTATTGGATGGGTGTTTGGGAATTTACGCCTACATTTACGTCGACGACATTGTAATATATTCGCGGACCGCCGACGAACATTTCACTCATTTATCTGACATTCTACAGCGTCTAGAAGAAGCAGGTTTGAAAGTAAAGTTTTCTAAGTGCCAGTTGTTCCGCACTCAAATAGAATATTTGGGATTTTTGATTAGTGAAACCGGAATCCGAGTAAATCCTACGAAAATTGAAGCAATTCAAAATTTTCCCATTCCTAAAGACGTAAAAGGAGTACAAGCCTTTTTAGGTCTTGTAGGATATTTCCGGTCATACATTCAGAATTTTGCACTTAAAGCTAAACCGTTGTATCTTTTACTCAAGAAAGACACTGCTTTCTCATGGCAGAAACAGTAAAAGGAGTACAAGCCTTTTTGGGTCTTGTAGGATATTTCCGGTCATACATTCAGAATTTTGCACTTAAAGCTAAACCGTTGTATCTTTTACTCAAGAAAGATACTGCTTTCTCATGGCAGAAACCTCAGCAAGACGCCGTAGAATGTTTGAAAAAATGTCTCCTTACTGCACCTATTCTATCTTTTCCCGATTTCGCTCACGAATTCATACTAACCACTGACGCTTCAGCTATTGCTGTCGGTGCGGTACTAACTCAAAAGCCTGGAAAACGCGAGGTTTTGATTGGATGCGCCAGTAGAACTTTAAACGACGCAGAATCTCGGTATCCTAACACCGACCGAGAATTACTGGCAGTGTATTATGGTGTGTCACAGTTCCGATCGTACTTATGGGGTCATCCCTTTGTGATCCGTACGGACCACATTGCGATACCTTATTTAAGCCGTCAAAGGCAGAACGACAGTCGTAGAGCCATTGCCTGGTTCATGAAACTTAACGATTCAGGATGATATAGAGAAAGTCAAACAGTTTGTTTTTCCCATTCACCTTTTTGATATCCATGTCATTGAATCGGTGTTAGAAGAAATTTTAACAACCGAACCAAGATATTCAAAAACTAAAGTAACTGCCCACGATTTGTTCGAGATGATCAAGTCGAATCCAGTGACTGTAGGCTCATTTCAGTGTGACAATCTTAAAAATCAAACAAGCGTCTGTGAATATAGAACTATGACCATCGTGCCCGTGTTGTCACCCGATGAGGTAGTGTACGTATCAAGAATTCACACGATACCTGTGGCTAGAGAAACCTACCTTGGTTCCCCTAAATGGATGCAAACCGAAATCAAGCAAATGTCATTGAATCGGTGTTAGAAGAAATTTTAACAACCGAACCAAGATATTCAAAAACTAAAGTAACAGCCCATGATTTGTTCGAGATGATCAAGTCAAATCCAGTGACTGTAGGCTCATTTCAGTGCGACAATCTTAAAGATCAAACAAGCGTCTGTGAATATAGAACTATGACTATCGTGCCCGTGTTGTCACCCGATGAAGTAGTATACGTATCCAGAATCCACACGATACCTGTGGCTAGAGAAACCTACCTTGGCTCCCCTAAATGGATGCAAACCGAAATCAAGCATCCTTTTCTTCTAAAAAGAGGCGACAATTATTATGCCGCATATGGGTCCGAGATACCCCAGTGTTTGCCAAGGTTAGGACAATCAGGGTGCCAAATTTGTCATGCCGGCCATCTCCCAGTACGCCCCGCTAGTCTTTGTATTAAACAGATACAAGAGGGAGCTAATGAAGAAATGATCCAAGTTGCTTGTAAAATGCAACTGGTGGAGATGCCCGAAAATATGGTGATACAATTGGACAAAGACGAGTTTGCATATATTGATACGGACAAGGGAAGAATAACCCAATACTGTGCCGAAAGTCCAAACAAAGAAACCCCTGCGTCTGAAAATTCATACGAACTACCATATTCTGGAATCATTAAATTTAATCAGAACTGCAGATATACCTTGGTCAATGGACCATTTCAAGATATTTTACCTAAGCTTGAAAATGTTGAAATTAATGCAGTAGAAGAGATTCCTGCATTTAAACCTAGAAGTTCTGTGGCCGAAGACATTAGTGACCTACAGTTACATTTTCGAGATTATGGCTACATATATCTGATTGTGTCTGTAGTTTTAATGTCTATCATCTTGTTGAGTATATCCTATTTATGTTTTGCTAAAATCCGATATGTAATTCTGAGAAGACGCAGGAGAAACATGAATTTGTTAGAGGGCACAAATATTGAATTGGTCCCTTCTAGAAATGCGCCGTCTGTCCCCCAGTATCCCAGGTTGCAAATCAATGCTACCACTGGTCTAATGGCAATCAAATAACAGCAAGAACCTTCAATACTCTAGTACTCTATCATTCTTATGCTTTGGAGGTTATGTTTCATATATATATCTAGATTGTTGTTGTGGAATGTATTCTTGGTGTTGTTTTATTGTTAGAACCTGTTTTAGGTGTCAGTACCTTGATTTATCCTTTTTATCTTACTCTACTACACTGAAGGTATTGGTGTTTGTTTGTTTGTATGCAGAATTGACTAAAAAGCATTTTTTACATCTGTTGAAAGAAAAGAAAGCTGGAAGAAAAATAGGGTGCTCATGCTGCTGACGATTGATGGTGATGATGCTGACAGGCTGTGGACGAACAAAAACAAAAAGTGAACAACAAGAAGTTGGAGGACATCATTTTATTGGAGTCCCCCTAACTACAACAACATCTCTAACGCGCCTCGAAAACAACAACTTAAAATACGCGCGCATTACACTACAGCCACAGTATGGAAACTGTCTAGGCTAATGTTATCCTGAGTTGGCCCTGGAGGAACAACCCCTGGAGGAGGAGTCCTAAAACTCCGTCTCCTCAGCATCCAAGCACGCAGGAGCGGCCAACCCAGACGTGCAAAGACCTCCGCTGCACTCAATTGCTCGGGTCGGACCTGGGAATAGAAACGGTGAAATTGGAGGACATCATTTTATTGGAGTCCCCCTAACTACAACAACATCTCTAACGCGCTTCGAAACAACAACTTAAAATACGCGCGCATTACACTATAGCCACAGTATGGAAACTGTCTAGGCTAATGTTATCCTGAGTTGGCCCTGGAGGAACAACCCCTGGAGGAGGAGTCCTAAAACTCCGTCTCCTCAGCATCCAAGCACGCAGGAGTGGCCAACCCAGACGTGCAAAGACGTCCGCTGCACTCAATTGCTCGGGTCGGACCTGGGAATAGAAACGGTGAAGCAAAAAAGCCAAAAAGCAATAAGGCATGCAACTTACGGAACGAAGAGATTAAGGGTCGAATTGTGGCCAATGAAGGCAACTCAGCCATTTCAATTTCCTCCTCAAAAGAAGGATTTGGAAATGATCGAGTTCCCCTTTTATTAATTTTTGAACTTTGAACTTACGGAACGAAGAGATTAAGGGTCGAATTGTGGCCAATGAAGGCAACTCAGCCATTTCAATTTCCTCCTCAAAAGAAGGATTTGGAAATGATCGAGTTCCCCTTTTATTAATTTTCGAACTTTGTGCCACTCCTGACTCCTCATTCTTCTTTTTAAGTTAATGCAAAACAAAGGCAAGCAAAAAACCCAAGACCGTTTAGAAAACCCAGAACCAGCTAGTGTGAGTATTAATCAACACACCTTGAACTTAATGTGTTGACAACAGCAGAAAACGCAGAGTGCGATAGGCGAAGTAACTCCCACTACACCGCCAATCCAAATTAAGGTTTGCAATACCCAACTAGGCACTACCGCATGAACCACGGTGCCATCCACAAATTCCGCAGAAATGTTTAACTTGGAAAGATTCCCCAAGTCACTCATCACTTTGGAAAAATTATCAATTTCCGTGGATTGGGGTGGTGTCAAGGGTGTAGCAGGAATTACTGGTGCTGTCACCAAAGGGGAAGTCACTGTCGTCACTGCAGTCGGAAAAGAGGTCGACACGGAAGTCGGAAAGGATGTCGGCAATGACGCGCTGATGACAGGAAAAGGAGTGACTGTGACCCCGATGGTGGGAATCACGTGTGTCGGAGACCAAGAGGCCATGGTTGGCTGAGGCACTGGCGTAGAAGGAATGGAAGCAGTTGTTGGCCTTGAAGTTGAAGTTGAAGTTGTAGTCCTTTGTCCTCCTTCTCTTCAACAGACCTAAAACCAAAGAAACTACTTTAAACCACTTCTGTCCCAACAACAGGAACGAAGGAAAAGGTTCTGTTTCTCCTGAATGGCTTCCTTGTCCTCTAGCTCTTCCATAACCACTTTTTCTGTTGTTTTCTCTGAAAAACCCAAACAGCTGTTAAACTGTTCTCAGAATCCAAAATTCCAACAAAATCAAAACAAGGGATTACTCACTTTCATACTTGAAGAAACAGTAGTCCCAGGGCTCCACAATCTCTTCCATGCCATAACCCAAACAGCTGTTAAACTATTCTCAAAATCCAAAATTCCAAGAAATTCAAAACAAGGGATTACTCACTTTCATACTTGAAGAAACAGTAGTCCCAGGGCTCCACAATCTCTTCCATGCCATTTGATCTTCCTCTGCAGAATGTTTTCTTAAACAGCTGCACCTTCTGAAAAATTTGTCATTCACTGATTATTCTGCTTTTCAATGTTTCAGAATGGAAGGAAAGAAAAATGACACCAACCTTGAGTCCTTTGTATGCAACACAGGAGAGATCCAACCTGTTGCCCTGGAAATCCACCTTGAAATCATACTGTCCAGGTTTCTTCACATTGCATACATCCATGCAGACCAACTTGCCACCAACTTCTTCACAAGGCTTGACCAGCTGGAAGCACACCGTCTGAAAAATATTCAATGGAAAAATTGAAATTTTTGTGCAAAAACCACTGTTTTGGAAACTAACCATGAAAATTGCAGATGTCACTGCCAGGATGTTGTAGAATCCCATTGTTGTCACTAATTTGACCCAGTGATGTCCGAAGGATAACACCGTCTGAAAAATATTCAATGGAAAAAATTGAAATTTGTGTGCAAAAACCACTGTTTTGGAAACTAACCATGAAAATTGCAGATGTCACTGCCAGGATGTTGTAGACTCCCATTGTTGTCACTAATTTGACCCAGTGATGTCCGAAGGATGTGGTTCCACACTTTTTGTTTGTCCTTCTTGTTTTTCAAGTGTTTCTGAGGCGAATCAGCCCGAAATCCGCGCTCCGCGTCGATCTTTTCCGCAGCGTCGTCTCGTACGACGACGACGATTTTTATTTTTTGAGGCACTTAAAACACCTGTAAATCGGGTAAAAACTGTTTTAGGGCACTCAGACAATTAAACTGAACAGCCTGAGAAAGAAAAATCACTCAAGAAAGGCTATTAAAAGTTCTCACCTGGAGATGTTGCTTCTACCAGAAATGAGGCTGAAATGAGAAGCTTATCCTTGGGAATAAAAGTTGTCTAAGATTTATCGTATCAAGAAGAAGACGTTCTTCTAGAGTCGCGACAGAGTCTTTTATTGATTTCTCCCAATAAGGATAACAATACTGTACACTTATACAGTACTCATCCAAGCCCCTTACGAAACAAATTTGCCGCGTTTGAAAAGATCAGTTCATCACAGAGTTCTATAGGTTTAACTACATTTCAGGCTTCAAAAGAACAGAACAGCAGACTCGGAGAATGACAAACCTGGATTGAGGAGGGACAAAAACTTGAGACACACGTAGTCGGACAGGTCAAACTTGAGCTCTTGGAGTTTCGCAGACAATTCGTTGAACCGTTCCTTCTGGACGGGGTCGTTGGAGGTGCCCAGTAGTGCCAATGACAACATGTCAAACTTTTGGCCATTTGGCAAAGTCGTCTCGTCTGGTAAATGGTTGTGCAACCGTTGGTGCATGTGATCCAGTATGAGCATGTCTGACCAGGAATTCTGCAGTAGCTTCATCTGATCATCCACCTGAGTGACGAAGAAAATAAAAGAATCGATCAGAAAGTTCGACACGGCGAGCAGATTTAGATAATCAAGGAACTCATCCGATTAAAAAAAAAAAATTTCCCGCGTAAAAACAAGAGAATTTGACATACTGTATTGTACTGCATTGGTATTCGACAAGAAGATTCCCGTCTGAATCAACACAAAGTCTCTTTCGATATCTAGAATAAATTCGAACGATGGTCAGAAGGATAAACTTGAAAAAAAAGGCGGAATATTTCCCTCGATGAATAATTTGTGTTTTACGTCTTTCTCGATTTTTCCTTTTCATGCGAATAACCAAAAAAACATGGTCTAACAGCGAGCGTCTCGTAAAAATACTGTAAACGCATTTCGATCACAACATGAAAGAGACTCTTTTCCCAAGCGAGAGAGAGAGAGAAAATGCTTGAGGTCCACCGAGTGGTTTCCATTAATACGCAACTCGTTACGTCCTCCTCGACCTCATTTCTCCTTTCCTTTTTTCCTTCCACCTCGTTCCCGCCGCCTCTTACTCGACCTATTATATCACAAACCACGACTGGCCGTGACCCAGTTCGGAATCTGGGTTGACACACATGGCAACCCGCTTTCATCAAAGCTACGTCCAGCGGAGTACAGTATACAGTATAAATAAAAACACGGACGCTGAAGCCTACGGTCTAAATTTCCAGGCGATGTTGGAAAAATTGAGAAATTCCAAGACAAGGCATTTGAAATCGAAAAAAGGGACTTGATCCACTTTAAATAAACAGTCGATAATCTTGAAGTTTTTGTTCAAAAATAAGCTACAAAGATTCGTGGAATAGTTTGTATGCTCCCACAAAGTTTCTAACCTGAAAAAAAAAAACTCGAAACTGAACACGACAAAATGTTTTCCTCGGAGCTTTATCATTCGTTTGATACAAAACAACCCGTTCCGAAATCATCAGGTGGTCTCCTGAATCAATTTTACCAAGATAAGATTTTGTCGGGGATTTATTTTTGATTTATCTTAGCAGAATCAAATTAAATTTTTCACCACAGAAAGTCTCCAAAATGAAAAAAAAAACTCGGAACTGTGCCCGAAAATAATTTTTCCTCAGAGCTTAATTATTCTTTTATGATATGTACAAAACAACCCGTTTCGAGAGCATCATGTGGTCTCTTGAATTGATTTTACCAAACCATGATTTTGTTGGGGATTGATTCGTGATCTAACCTACAATGCTTCTAATTAAAAATATATATAGTTTCATCGAAATTACCTCGAATCAATTCAAATAGAGTCCACCAAAGTTAATTGTATAATAATTGTACCAAATGAACTTGAACACTTCACAAGTCAAGTACATCTCAACTCAGCACACATTAATATAAAATTTCCTTCCACCAACGTCAGGTGAACTTGACCAAGTCTGGCTTCACTGAAAATGTGGTAGCTCAATATTAGCCTAATGTACAACCTAACCTAACTTGGACTCCTTAATTACCAACAATTTCACTTCACTGAAAGAAACTGCAGTATGCCTAAACCAAATTGACACGATATAAACTGAAATTGAAGTGGATGATCTCAACTGTCATCAACTAATTCAATGTTAGTCCAATGAAATGTACGTCAATTCAAACCTGCAGACGAGAAACCGAAGATATTCAAGCCTCATGAAAAAATGCGAAAACAGACAGAAATGCCTTTGCCCTGGGATCTCTCAACAACATAATTACCATGAAGCTTAAGGGGATCTGCGACATTGAAAAACGCATTAAAGGAACCCGGGTTACAGTAAGTCAGTCAAAAATAAGAATTTTCTAGGAGAAAATTTCCTGTTATGATTTTCTACGAAGAAGAAAAAAAAACGAGACGTGGAACGAATTCTACTCTTTGCTCGGAACATTTTTGAAGACTTGAAGGGCGGGAGAGGAGTTTTGCAAGAGGCAGTCCGACGTGGAAAATTTGCACGAATATTTCTCGCTCATCAAAGCAAATTCGATTGCGTAAGTCTCCAACTCGAAAAAAGAAAAAATATAAATTGAACATGAACAGAAGAATTCAACTACATGCTTGGAGATCGATTTAGAACACCGAAAACTTGTCTCCGCGGTGCACAAGGGTAAGAACTATGGAAAAAAACTAAAAATAAATAAATCGCGCCTTTTACGACTACAATAACCAGGCCGGAATTCAGCGGAGTGGAAAGGGCAATTTTTTGACAATTTATGAAGAAGTTATATTTTTACGGCTCGCCAAAATCGTGACACAAAGTACGCACATTTCCTTTCGTGCTTTTCAATGCCTGAAGCCTTTTCACTTGCCAACTTTTTTTTTTATGGAGAATTCAGGTTTCATTTCCTTTTTGTAGAAATTAAAGAAATCATGACGCCCACGCAAAACTTGAGCAAACTCAGCGTCAAGTCCATCGAAATTTTCATTTAAAAGATTGTTACAAACGAAAACGCCAAGAAAGCAGACAGGATACAATCGGGGAAACCGGAGCGAAGAATGAATCAGCTATTCAGAAACGAAGAAAGCATTTTTTTTTTATCCCCAGGTGCATTGGGGAGAAAGAACAATGCTGACCTTGGATCCATTTTCATTCTTCTCTTTTTTCGTATCCTTATCTTTTACCCACACACGTTCGAAAAATTCATTCCTTACATGTTTCCCATTTCCTCCCTTCTACGACTTCCCAAGAAAGTTGCGGTGCGTGTGTACGCGAGAGTCAGAGATAGACAGACAGACAGAGTAGAGAGAGAGAATGACACAAAGCAAAGTCAAAAAACATCAATCAGTTTTCACTCCGCCTACAGCAACCAAACCACTTTGCGGGTTGAATGATCAACGCCAATCACACACTATAAGACATTCATGTGACGACTGTTCTCATTCCGTTTACCGACTTTGCAGTAAAACCCGTGACACATGTTTTGATCAAATAAAAGGGGTTTGACATTCCTCTCTGTCACCCGAACGTCGGACCAAAATGAATTACAGCATTGCATTTTTCAGTCAAGTACACGGAGTAGGTTTACTCTCGAAGGGAAAATTCAGAAGTTGTTGAATCCCAAAATATTGAAACACCTCATCTTCATAGTCTCTATACTGTACATCCAATTCCGCCTAAATGCAAGGGCTTTTTCCCTAGTTAATTAATGGTAGTCAACATCATAATTCCGCATATGAGCCTTCAGATACCGTGCACTGATTTTCCAAGTAGAAACACCTTAAATTTAAGAGTTTGAACCCGCAGCTTCATGAAGAAATTCATAGAAAATGACCAGCCTGCATTTTGAATTGTGGATTACATTTTGAGATTCAACAGCATACAACACATGCGGAAAAAATCCAAAAATGCCCCAGTAAATTTTAATAAATCACCACAAAATGTGTCTAATTTTGGAAAGAAATTGAAATGACATCAGTTATGTCAGATAAGCCACAACGAAAAGTCTTAGCGACTTTGGTCAAGTCATAATTCCCACGATATCTACGAGAAATTCAATTCCACGGGGTCAACAGTTGGGGGCAAAAAAAGTTAATTTTTCCTTGAATTGAAAATCATATCATTCGAATTAGGGGAATTATTCGGAAAACCCGAAAAATAAAACTTCGTCACCATATTTCTCAAGGTAAAAATTACATCCAGAAAATATGGGACAGCCATGAATGCATCCTCGAAAATCATACAAAGGATTGCCACAAGATGTGAATACCATGAAGTGACTTTTTTAAAGAGCAAGTTCCTGAAAGAAAAAAAAATTGCAAACACACGCGGAAATGATGACTAACTTCGAGAAGAAACCCTTGTCCATTTCCGAAGTACAGTACTGTACTCCGTAAAATATTTACTTCACCATCAGACAAGAACTTTTGACAACTTCTTACTCACCAATCAATATTCCAAGGGTTTTTTCCTTCACGTTCAACACAAACCATGATAAATTGCCATCTCTGACATTTTCACCAGGAGTTCCAACGACAACACAGTATTTTGTATCACTTCTCACTGTCGACAAATTCCGAAGTGTGAAAAGTACTGTGCATTTACATCCTTACACCAATGAAGCTACATGTTAAGCTACTTATCTATTCCACGTTTCCACCGAGGTGAGAAAATATAGGAACAATGTTTAGGGAGTACAAAACCCGAAAAACAAGTCAATCTCTCTGAATGGGCATTCCAACACGGGAAACACAAGACCAACCGAAAGTATGAACAGACTCTCACTCGATATCAAATTTTCTACTGTACAGTATTGCAAAGAGCGGAGGATTGCACAACAACCGACAAGGATGACCAAAGAAATTTCCACCGGATATTACTCCATGATACACCGATATTCCCCAACCCAATTTCGCACCCGCCGGAAATCATCGGATTTACAAAACCGTGATGCGCCTTCTGAAGTACTGTACCACGATAAAATTTTAGGTCGTGATTCCGCGAGCAAAAAATACATATAAAAAAATAATCTCAACAACGCGATCATTCATCTTTCACGGCGGATACGGGAATAGGAAGACGACATAAAAAAAAATTGAGGAAGACTGTCAATCTGAATATGAAGCTGTATTGTCTTCCTAGCGGACGAAGGGCTAGAAGAGAAGGAATCCATCATTCGGAAGACCGTTTTGCTATTCAATTGGCAAAACTCTAGGAAATCGCAGTTCGAAATGAGTCAGAAAAGACCAAGCGAAGTTTCTAGAATCATTCTCGACCCCCGGAAAATTCCGAAGGTTTCAAGTTCCTGGAAAAGTTCGTTCCGTTCCCTTCGACAGTTCGATTCTATTGCCTATTATTTCTGCTTTTTATTTACACTTTTACGTTCGAACAAAGCGAGCTTTTTTCCATTTTCGGTAGATTTAACGGCGTGTGTTCCTGGAATCTTCCACGCATGTCATTGTGAGCGCGAACTTCAGTAAACATGATCTCTCAAGAAATTAAAATACTCCTATGTTAGATGAAAAAGATATAGGACAAGTTGTCCGAGGTGCACAAAACTTCAAATTTTAGCAGCAAGTTCAGAGCAAGAGGGGTGATTTTATTTGTGGATGGTGAAGACGTTCCGAGCTGTCGAAATCAACAGAACGTTGCGATCGAATACCGCGCGTATTTACCTTCAGTATATTGTTAAATTACGGCTTGGTTCCGGGACAAATCGCTGAGAAAAATATCTTCAATTTGAAGACTTTCCCCTTCAGCCTCAATGCATTAAATTATCTACGGCATTCGGGCTCGGTACTTCATATAATGTTCTCAATCCAAGTCAAAGGAATAACTGCATTGCATCTGTATCGAGGAAACCTATCTTCATTCTGTGCATCTGCGACTAACCCATTCGAGACTCTAAAGGGTGAAACGTTCACGCGTTCCCCAAGTACACACGCAGAATAAAATTATTCGCCCGCTGAATAAAATTTCCGCCCGAGCGATCGAAAAAAAAGAAGAAAGGAAACAAACAAGTTCGTGGTCAAGATCCCCGCAAGTCCTGGAACTTCACAGCCCCCTTCTCACGAGCAACTACGCCGCACACACATTCCTCCAGCATTGCAAATCTGGCCACGCTTTTCTCTCTTCGTCTCTTTTCCTGGTCGCACTCACACAAGCACACAAGTTCGAAACGCCTTTTCCTGGAACCGCGTCGGGACAATGGACTCGTCCAACCGTGAACCCGAGACTTTGCGCACACGAAAAAGAGAGAAGCGAGAGTCGCTCGAACCGCGCACGTAAGCCGTGGCTTACAGTAACCTCACCGTATTCCGTTACAACGTCAGCATTGTTTTTGAGAAGATCTTACAGTAAACACATGCACAAGCAATGCGAGAGGGAAGAAGGCAAGTTTAGGCCCGACAAAAACGGATTTCTCGCGGGATTTTCCGAGAAAAACTTGAACACACAATTCACGGTCGGGGCTTCACGCATGAATGCTCACGCAGCCCCAGGAGAAGAAAATTCATGAAGAACAGCTCGCATCTAAAGACGATCGTGTAAAATTAAGCAAGACTTGAAAATAGTTCCCACTTCCCAGTATAGTACCAGAACAGCACAAAAGCTCGCTTCTATCTAGGACGAAAAAAGCAATGGAATCGATAACGCATTTTCGCGCGCTTCTTCCAACATGATTATGATCATCCCACGGGGCGCGCCATCTTCGAACAAGTTTGACAAGTAAAGGAACAGAGCGTAGCTCCGAGGTACATGAATAAAAGATTCGGTCTAGACCTCGACCGTTTTCTTCGCTCTCTTCCTGGTTAAAATACATAAATACTGTATACAAAATCCATATAAATTAAACGTGGGGGACAGTATTTTTTTATTCGCTCGAACCCAAAATATCATAGGAAACTTTGAACCTATTTCATTGAAAAAACATTTCGCAGCCCGCATTGTGAACAAAATGACCTCAAATGGCAAATATCCTCGGCAGCATCAAAATTAAATGCGCGGCAAAACACGGAATACCGTATTTAAAGGAATACAGTACAAAATAAGCACCCTCTAGTCTAGAGGTCTAGAGTCCAGATTTTTCTACTGCTCAAAATAAAATTCCCTCGATGGGCAAATGCTGTATAAGCACCCCGCTTACTTTCCTTTCCCGACACTTAACATTTCTGACCGAACTTAGCTTTTCCCAGAGAAGGAAAAATGATGTCAAAGTAGTCTAACAACCCTTGCTCTTTTCAGCCAATGACTCATGCATATTGAACTGCTAACATGTCCTCGATTATTTTCAACTTCATTTCCAGAGAGGACTGACGAAACGAAGATCTCAGTCGTTTCGTATGCCACGAACAGGGAGGATTTCTTGATATACAGTTTTTTTTTCTTGCGAGTCGCGTAAAAAGTTGAATATGAGAGCACCTCTTCGTTTTTGAGCTTTTAAAATTGAAGAACGGGGTGCTTGCTTGTGTCCGCGTAAATGTTGTACGACAAGATTTTTATCGAACAAATTTACTCAAAAAAGTATCCGCTTCCGAACTGGAAATCTAAGATGAACCCATATAATTTCCGGATACACTATGAACCCTCAAGACTTCCGCTTCAACTCAGAATAATCTTCGCTTTAATCATGCTCATACATCATCATACGCAGTTTAAATGCTTGTACAGTAGCATACACATGGAACAATGGGTGATGAAGTTAAACGTAGTGAACAAACACGCATACGGAAGGACGAAAAAAACTATCCAGAATAGAAAAAAGATCTGGATATCCCAACACGGTTTTAAAAGAAAACAATGCCCAAGAACAGTATCTGTCTTGCCCAGGTATACAAAAAATGGATCACTAGAGAACGACGAAATCCCGAATCGTTGCTCCAACGCATTCACACACATGCACACACACGGAAATGGCAAAACTTAATTCTCCCACGAATGAGCCCTTGAAATTGATGCAGACAAGAACCAAAACCACACAGTTTGAACTCATATAATTTTCGGCTCAGTGGATAATAAATTCTGCGTTTCCTTCTTGATTGAGATTGTCGAAAAAATCGTGCGATTTCGGCGGGTAGAAAAAAATACCGCGCATAAAAATCAGGGACTTGGAGCAGGGTAAAAAAAAATTTTGCTCCGCTCCGCTCCGGACACAATCCCGTGCTCCGGGCTCCAGGCTGGTGCTCTGCTCCAGGGCTCCGGAGCTCCGGACTCTTTCCACCATAACAATAACATAATTTTCCTAATTTTTTTGCCATAACAATTTTTTCTTGGTCCCAGCACTTGTTCCACAGGAACAATGCTATGAAGATTTTATTTTTACAAACTAATTTTCATCAATAATCTCATTATATAGATTTTTAATTACAGTATAAATTTGTGCTCTATCTATAGGCCATACCAATTTTTAAATTTTTGTCACAGACTAGGAAAATCGGACTTGAATGTATAGTAATAAAACCCCATCACAATAGGGTTTGGAAATTATAATCTTTGTCAATTTATATTCAGCTATAATATAGGTTTATATTCAGCTATAATAAGTGTAGGCCCATATGGGCCACTACCTATATTAAAGAGGTTCTGTAAAAGCATTATCTGAGGAACATTTTTTTCTGGTCCCCTGCATCTTCATAGATAGAATAGTGCTCCCCAACCCATGGCCCACAGACCAGTGCCAGTCCGCAGAAGTTTTTTTAAGCCTGCAGGAAATTTTCCTCTGCATAATAAATCAAAAGGAGCAGTGAAGTCTGTTATTTTTATCTGAAATTTCAGAAAGATAATTGCAGTTTGAATTAGATGAAAAATAAAAGTGGGCTTTTCTCCTAATAATACTTCAGATAA
>CAJPEX010001934.1:30735-46607 GCA_905338405.1 Notodromas monacha
ATAACCCCTCTCTCAATCTAATAAGAGCAACAAGGCAAAGATTGTTCAGGGTTTGAGGACTTGACTGAATTGGAGGGAGGTAGTTTTGTTGACTGGTGCCAGCCAAACAGTCACATATGGCTGGGGGTTCTCCCCAAATTTTTCAAATTTTATTTGAGGCCTGGAGCCCGGAGCAGCCAAAAATTTTGCCTGCTCCGGGCTCCGCTCCGCTCCAGCTAAAATCGCTCTGCTCCGGGCTCCAGGCTCCGGCTCCGCTCCAAGTCCCTGATAAAAATTGAGTTTATCGGAAAATGAGCCGAATCAGGAGGAACACTCATTAAAAAAAAAAGGTTGAATAAAAATTTGCCTATGTTCACTTCAATTCAAAAAATATATAGCATACTGTATATATTTTCGATTGCAAAAATACAATAACAAACTCCACATTCAACCTTTGAATCTGGAAGAGATTTGAAGACAGTGGCTCTTTTAAACTGTATGTTAGCAATCGAAAGTTACCCAGAGTATCTTAATCGACAAATTTGCATTCTGCACTTAGTGACTGAAGCGACGACGTCGAGGCAAAATAACCGTACTGCAGATGCACACATGAAACCAGCAGTCAAAGTGGAAAGTGCATTTGCAATGAACTTTTGAAGGAGATAATTTTGAAATTTTATTTGGAAGAGATCATACAACGAATCGTTGCCAATTCTTCCCCCTCGTATGGATCAAAACAAAAGTGCTTAAAATTTTCCGAAATTATCACATGTAAACGGTCATCGGTGCATGTCATAATTATAAATCTAGAAGCCAAAAATTTCGAGTATTAAATGCCATGTGGATTTTCAATTGGCAACGGTTTCATTGTGTTTTGTTGTTGTTGTTGAAATCGTATGGAAAGCAGTGGTCATAGGTACAGTACCATCCCTCGTTGGAAGAGGACATTTACGGCATCTCGAGAAGGGCACACAGAACGCATCAAGAGCGCAGCCATGACACCCAAAGCCCGCGTCATTCCGCGGCTCAGCAGACCGCGACTTCCCCCACTCCCCCAATGGCCAGCAAGCGCACGGCGTTACGAAATCCGCTCGCCCATAAACCCGCAACGAACACAGGAGGAGGAAGGGGGGGGGGGGAGCCAGGCGGTGATAATAATAGTAAGTCTCTTTGCCGCCGCTTCAAGGTCGCGAAACTGGGACGGACAGGCACAGGGACATCTCTTCTTTCCGAGAGCTCCCCCCCCATCAGAAAACGTTGCGCGCGCGCGTGTGTATGTGTGTAGGTATTGTATGTATGTAGGTGCGCGCGCGCGCGTCTAAAAAAGCCTCGAGACCTGGCATTTCGTAATCCAGGTCACCACTGTCTGTCTGTCTATCTCTCTCGATCTTGCCTCCGCTTGTAAAGAATTTTCGCTCTCTTCCACCTGTTTTCTCTTTCCTTCGGCCCCGCATCACGGCCACGCATGCGCGGGGTGGGAAGGGAAAACAATAGGCTCCCCTCTAAAACTCGACCAACTGCGGCAGAAGGACACCATCGCAGCGAGACAACGACTCTTGACTTGCACGCGGGTGTTTCAAAACTGCACCACGGTCCGACGAAAGGGAAAATCGCTTTGTTGCGGAGTCTTACATCCATTCGAATACACTTACTAACAAAGGACCAAACAAATTTAGGGGAGAAGGGGGTTGTGTCAAGACACAAAAATGGTGCTGCGACACGCCTGGCTCTTTCGAAAAAAAAAAAACATTAATTTCCGCCTATCCATGCTGCGTTCAAATGAAACGATGAATTGTGTATGACCATCAACACTACATTTTTTTTCATTCAATGTGTGTAGAATCTTGAGGAATAGCCAGGGATTGCTAGTTAATTCATTTACAACAACCAACCATTTCGTGGAGACGGCCACTTTACTGAATAATGGCATAGGAATTTCTGCGTATCCCTCACTCGTTAAAGCTTATTGCAAAACAGTATACTGTACGGTCGAAACTCTCCGAATCGAATTTCAAGTGACAGCCAAGAAATTCGACTCAAGGATGCTGCGAATTACGGAGGTTTGAGTTGGGGGAAATGAGCATTTTTGTTGTGGGAAACACAGAATTGCAGGAAATTTCAAATGGTTATATTCGGGGCTTCACATTACTTCTTAAATGGGTTGACAGCGTGCTGAACTTGAAGGCAGGGGTTCATTTGTCCAAGTAGTCTTTCACCTCCCTTGAAAACACATTTTTCAGTACTTTTCTCTTTCCTGTGTCAATACAATAATAGCCAAAAAGCCTCAGAAAATTTGAGTTATGCAGGTTTCAAAGGAAAAGCCTTTCGAGTTAGAGAGGTTTTTGATTAAATGTTTCTATAAGGGAATACACACGGGCATTTGAAAAAAAAAATCGACTTACCCTGGTTTAACAGCACCACTGGTATAGCCTCTCCACTACAAATTTTGTCTACGATTTCCTCCATACAGGCTTACAAACTTGATGTTGCTCCCATAGGGGGCTCTACCCTTTCTAATGGGGGGTTCTCTTCCAAAAAAATTCTCTCTGCTGGGCCCCAGAATTTATTTGTGGAGATTCCACCTGTAACACTTAATGGCTTATTGGCTTTGATAGCAGAAATCCTGCCGAATATGGACAATGTTGCAGAACCACCTGCTGGATACCAAGGACCAACAGAATGTGCATAGAACAAGTGCAAAGGTCTGCTTACATACAAATACTATTGACTTGCACTGCACATTTTTGTCTAGAACTGGTCTTTTTTGTGCCACCAGTTTTCATAAAACGCATGTGTAGAAATGTCTAGCTAAAATACGCTGACTGGTTTGTGACAGACAAAACACCAGCAAAAAAAATACAATAAGAAATTTATGTACTGCTTGATGGTTCATCAGGGGTGGTGCTGTAGTGCAAAAGTGCCAAAAACGTACGTGACGTGATCCGAAATTATCACTGGCAATTCATAAAAAAAAAAAGCAACGCACTCACAAAAGTGATTTTCGGGAAATTTGGCGACTGAATAAAATGAGAACAATCCGATGCTGTATCAGGAAAAATCTAAGCAGATGAAAAATAAGTAACTACTAGGGTTTTGAAAACACGGCGGTTTATAATACAGGTATGTATACATTTTCCACGTAACGATTCCTCGGTGTTCAAG
Source organism: Notodromas monacha (assembly GCA_905338405.1). Classification (NCBI taxonomy): domain Eukaryota; kingdom Metazoa; phylum Arthropoda; class Ostracoda; order Podocopida; family Cyprididae; genus Notodromas; species Notodromas monacha. The sequence goes on from CAJPEX010001934.1 coordinate 33,877, forward strand.
AAAAGAATCAAATGCAACGCCGTGAAACAGACGATGCAACCGATAAAATTATGCAACTTTATATCCACTGAAAGTCCCATCAATGATTATTACATTAGCTTCTTTCCTTTGCTTTCACGAAATGTTGGAAGGAGAATCTCATTTTTATTTCAAATACTGTACACGGTTCATAATTTAAATGAATTAGCTGCCTTGAACTGACAGTGAATCTGGAAGTAAATACCCGATGGATTAAATTTTCCATCTCAGTGTCTAATCTAATTTTAAACATGAAGATTTTCGTAAATAATATGGTACTGGAAACTCATAAATAATTTTTGAAAAATATGCGGCATGAGAAGGAAGCGAAGGAAGATGAGAATTACGCAGACGCACGGTCTTGAAATTGAGCAATGCTGTAAATTTCATGCATTATATTTTTCCCGTTTCAAAATACGATCTAAAATTCGAAGCAGAAGAGAAGATCTCAAGAACGCCTCTGAAAAATTCGTCCCATAAAAATATTTTATGAACTTTTCGGTCACTGACAATTTTTGCAAAATTTAAATTTATAAAGTCTTTTCCGGTTGCATAATTATTAATCGTGAATGCAGACAATGTCGCTGAGCAGCCGCAGCTTTAAACTTCTCAGAGACGATAACTGTACTAACATTCAAAGGCCACTTCAAATAAATACATTTCAACACAAATAACGCAACGTGCATCTTTCCGAGAAAACACATACTTCGTTGAGACTAAAAATCCCGAATAAGGTAATGTATAGTTTTTTTTTTCAAACGATTTTCGGAAAACGAAACGTTTAGAAACGGAGCAACATGACGCAACAGGAGAAAAATTCCGAATAATTTCCACCACGAAACCTTGTCCTTCGAAAGAGAACACTCAAGGACTGTAAAATTGAAAAGGAAAGTTTAAAAACTACAGTAAACAAATAAATAAAAACAAACCCCCACCGCCATGAAATGCGGGGAACGAATTCTGGATTCCTTCTCCAGATTACGCCATCATATTTCTTTGTTGCTTCCCAAGTCTCAACTTCGGGCAAGATATCCACTTCGGAACACGATTCGAAAACAATGGCTCATTTACGACACTCTCTCGTCACACGATATAGACATACCATATACTTTACATAATTTCGCAGTCTCGGTTCCCTTGATAATTAAGATTGTATACTGAAAAAAAATCCAGCGATCTCACGTGGGCAAGACCAAGTTTTATTGTTCACCCCGTTTCGGTTTGATCGATGAAGCATTCGTCACAAAAGCCGGACACGAGTTGGCAACACGTGGCCAACAAAGCTCGACGAGACACCAAAACTGAATACAACGGGGATTTCCCCACTGAATTCCATTCCGTTCACTTCACGCATTACTCCCCCCCCCCCCCAAGTAAAAGAATAAATAAAATATACAATATATTGTTGCAACGTGAATTCAAGTTTCGTTGTACTGTACTTGACGGGGGTTGAAAAAGAAGTAACCGAGGTGATGTTCTTTCTGTAGTTGAACGTTTTGAAATTGATTTGAGAACTTGAGCAACTGTTTTCAAAGGGAGTTGCAGTCAGTCGCTTGTTCTGTCACAATCTTCAAACGGGTTTTTGAGGATTCTAAGTTTTCAAGTTTCAGAGGAGTTTCGTGCCCTTGTTTCTTCCATCGATGGAGACCACATTTTTTACTTCGAAAAAAAAAAAATTAAAAGAAGTTGATGAAATTATTTCTTGAACGGATTCAAACTTCAGTCGACATTTTTTCAGGAGCGTAAAATTGCGGAGTCTGATGTTCGTTGCAATGTTAGATAAAACTACAGTAATTTCGAAAATTTTCTAACTATGTGAAAAAGTTGACAGACGTTTTCAATTCGAACTTTCCTGCAAATTACCAAGTGATGCTTCTTTCTTCGAAGTTCGACCAACTGGTCAAGAATGACCATCAGGAATGTTGGCCAATCACACTCATTACCTGTAGGACAGCACGAGTTAACTGAGGGAAATTTCAAAATAATTTAGAATTGTTATTCTTCAAACGAGAACTCGTTTTTAAAAAAAAGGTATAAACATCAAATACGAAAATTTCGTTTTAAAAATATCAATGTGTATGTCCTCAAGAAGTTGACAGACATTTTTAGGCCTAAATGTAGTCACATTCTGAAAATGAAAGATGAACAAATTGTATTTGAGGACAGTTTCAATACTGAAGTTGAAAAAAGGATTTGGAACATTCATATTTGAATCTGAACACGTAGAGACATACTGTACAAGGAAAGTAATTGAATCGACAATTAGATTTTTTTCTTCAAAAATAACACGCGGATTCGATTTTCCGTAGGACAATAATTTTACTAGAATAGGGTCAATCAAATCGCACGATTTCAGTTTTTCATTATTGAAATAAGCTCATAATCCGTCATTCAAAAGCGCGATCGCTGACCAGAATCCAAAACAAAGTTTTCCAATGCTCGTCGGATTCCGCAAACGTTCTGAAAACTTCTTCACGAAGAATTAATCAAGGGCTTTCTAAATTTGTACTGTATACTGTTATTCAAATTTCTCCAGCAATGAATAAAAATTGACTCTCGTAAAGTAAAAAATTTCCAAAGCCAAGAAAAATACCATGGTCCACGCAAATACACATGCCAAGTTGTCGGCATAAAAACTAGGAAATTACTCAACATCGCGCGTCAAATTGTCCGAACGTAAGAAATTTAATTTCGAGCGGCCCTTGAAATCCCTGGCTTTTATGGGAAAATCTGCAAACCCAAGCATGGCTTAAAATCCTTGATCCGGAAAGTTTATCGAATGCCAGCGAAGTTCAGTGGGTAGAAACTATTTAATCTTTCGCACAGGCCCTTGAAATCCCTGGCTTTTATGGGAAAATCTGCAAACCCAAGCATGGCTTAAAATCCTTGATCCGGAAAGTTTATCGAATGCCAGCGAAGTTCAGTGGGTAGAAACTATTTAATCTTTCGCACAGACATGTGCAATACGCATACTGGGCATGTCATATTCGAATAATCCCTGCATCTTGAATTCTTGCATAATCAAAATATGTGAGCTGACCTCATCAGGTTTTCCCCAAACAACGACGAAAAAACATTCAACATTTCTACATACAGTATTATAGCATAGCGGTATAAAAATATATTTTGACAAATGGACTCGGACTAAGTTCAGCTTTTCTTCTTAATTCCCCGATATGCACGTTTTTCGTGCAAAAAAAGCTCGAGCTGAACGTCCCATACTAAAGTACTATACAATACTGTTTTATTTAGACACGCGGTTTCATACCTTATAAACTTTCACTAGCAATAAAGCAATTTAAGGAAAACACCTCTTGAAGTGTCGGATAATGAAGAAGTATAAAAAATATATTTCAAATCGTCGTAACACTTCATGTCCGATAATTCTTGGGACATATTTTTCGCTCAAGAGAAAAACGGCAACGATTATTAATTCTTGAAAACATGACCTCTAAGAAAGCAAAAACTCTAGGAAAACCATTAGATTCGCTCATTTAATTTTTTTAATTACGGTAATTGGATTCGGGTCTCCATTCATATTTGTGTTTTCATAATTTTTGAAACATTGCAGTTTTAGAGGAACTTAAAATGGGGTGCACGACATGCTGGGGGCATGATTTATTTTCTTTTTTTAATTTAGATTGATAAACGCGGGTTGCGCGTCTTATTCAAGGGCGCTTGGTACTCAAGTAAATACGGTAATACCGTAGTAGTAAGTGTGGGTTCGCGTACCTCTGGCTTCATTTGACAGAATTGCGAGTACCATAAGATGAATTCTACGGATAGTTTTTCATTCTTGGCATTACTCTGAATTTAACTCGCAAAATTCTTCAACTATTTTTACGTTTAGTATACAATGCCAAATTTTCTTATTCGCTGCTTCGGGAGTTTATTGAGAAGATAAGTCATAGCTTTCCTTCTGGAAACAAGGTGTAGAGATGCAGGTCGACTCTCTCTCTCTCTCTCTCTGCAACAAAATTCAAGGGACCAGAAAAAGTGTTGTAGAGAGAATTTCGTTGAAGAGAACCCCTATAATGTGGGCTATCTCTGAAACGACCTTGCCTACGAAGATATTCTTGGTAGAAAGAATTTTTTGGTGATCCCGTAGGCATAGGGTTCTCTCCCCATCTTGTCCAGGGTTTTCACCAACGAATTTTTTTCTGGCCCCTTGAATTTCGTTGTAGAGAGAAAATAATTGTAACATGGGAAGAGAACCACTATGTGCGCGCAAAAAAATATCTGCTCCACAAAGCAAATTGCTGCAGACAAGATCTTTGCATAGAGATTCCACCTGTCTACAGTATTCCAATTTTTAACAATGATCGTGTCAGTCGCTTGCAAATTTCCAACCAAATAAATCCCCCGGAATTCGGAAAATTTCGATTTGACGTTCTGTTTCTCGCGATGAAAAAAAAAGAAGCCTCAACCAGAAGATATAACTGAACTTGTGAACCGACCCCACGTGCATTGAAAAGACCAGCTGGCAGTAATTAATGCAGTACCGGGGCGACGCACGCAGGTCAAGTCACGCGAGAAGCGACCCTCGCAGCCGGGTCGTGATCGTGCCCAGTTTTCTCTCTCTCACCTCAGGTTTTGCCTCACAGCAGCCCGCCTCGAGAGACAAGGAGGAGGGAGGCATCCTGAACTTGGCCCACATTCCCGACCGAGACGGGATGCCAAGGTACTGGCCAGTACTTTCCCCATCTCTTGTTTCTCTTTCTCCATGGAAAGAGAGAGACACAACTGCGCGAGATGCGTTTCCCTCGTCGCACACCGGGAACGCACCCAGAACCCGGACCGAGACTGCTGGACTGTTGAAAGGCTTTTTTGTTTTTCTTTAAATTATTTTGATTTTTTTATAAATAGGATCGGCCACTTTTCCGGGCTGCGTTTTGTCGGAAAAACTCCCGAACAATGCATCAAAGAAACCCTTGCCCTGAAATACGAGTGCTCGTCGATTAACGCGAACATTTTGAGGAGGATCTTCCGGGCTGACGATCGGAATATCGGAAAGGTACAGGCGATTTGACAGAAACTTGGAAGGAACATCAGAGAAATCATCGACTAAGTCCCTGAAAATTTAAAAGTGAATTAAAGTCGATATTCAGTCTAGAACGAGAGGGAGTCATCAAGTGGTTCAGAAGAAGTTTCTTTCCTCTCAATGAACAAAATTCACACAGTATATCATCATCTGAGAGTGAGAAAGGTTTGAAGGAATTGCTTGCGTCTTCAGCATGGTTTTATCTCGAGAAACAGAAAATAGAGAGCGAAAACGAAATTCAATTGATTTCCGGATGCTCAATTAACTTTGTTTTACACTGTACATGCAATCAAGCAATTGATTCGGACATTAGTACCTCGAAAAAAATAAGTGTCAAGCAATTTCTTTAAAAAGTGAATCACCGATTACGGAAGTCGATTTCATCCAGTTTAACTATGAATCCTAAATAGTTCTCTTCTGCTTTTTGAATTAAAACAATGAAAATGGACACCCTGTTCCGAACTAAAACTATGACTTTTCTTCTACAATAACTTTCTGACCAGCTCTAGAAAATACTGTACACTGTAGAGCAACCTCGAATAAATATTAGAGTTAATCCGATATACAGTACTTTCGATTTTTAAAAAATTGTAAAACAAAACAAAAATCCAGGGGCACGCAAGCCCTCAACTCGACTGAAGTATCAGCCCCGCTTCTCATTTCGATTTCTTTCAACGAAATGAAAAAAAAAAACCACGAAGATATACCGGTATACTGTAATATATTTCGTGAAACGAGAAGGAGGCTTTAAAAAAAATCATGTCACTCGGTAAATCTAATCAAAAATCGCGAGCATGTAACATAATCCGCATTAGGACGCAACGGACCATTTGGTGCTTTTGACTAATGAGAACCATACAGAATTTACGCCAGTCAAGTCAAACCGATGGGGTTGTAAACGTCCGTAGGTTGGCATTGATTACACAAGCTAAATCCATGGGCGTCGACGAACACCAGCACCGACTCTCGACTCCTTCAAGCCCAGGAATTCCAACCATTCTAAAATGGAAGTTGTGACGGGAAAAATAAATGAAAAGCCCTTTACTGGACACACGTTCAACGAAGATAAATCTTTACATTACTGTACAGGGCACATTTTTCAGTACAGTAAGTAGTATGTGTTCCAACAACGGACGGTTCACCGCGGAACTTGGGATCAAGTACGGAATTTCAGCGTCAAAAGGCAGCTAGCATAGTCAGTATTTTGGGGACATTTTCTCTGAAGAATGTCAAGAATCACAATATGCTGCAAATTGAAAGTTTTAAAAATATTAAACATTCAAACTAACCCAACTAAACTTAACAAACTAAACTAAGGAAGGCAGGTTACTGAGTTAGGTGATTAAACCTACCTCAAAAACCCAATGAACGACATAGATTTGCTGAATTTACAAAATTAAAATTAATTCAAACACTTCAAATAAACTAAGTAAGAGAGTAAGACCCCTGCGGCGTCAAAAATTCGGTTTTCCTTTCCCAATTCCACGCATTCTCACTAGAAATATGAAACCGACTTTCTCTTCTGCGTCACATAAATATGTTCAAGGTAAACAACCAATAAACGATATTTCCAACCTTTCCGTGAGGCAAAATTGACAGAATGAAGGCGTAGAGAGAGAGAGAGCGAGAGAGAATTATTTCTCTGACGGCCGAAACATGACGTTCAAGTCCATCGTGCCGACGTGCGTCCTGGTCAGGAAAGAAAAAAAAACGCTCCGAAAAATAAATAAAAAGCATGATTTCTCATCGCAATTCCGTCAGCAAAGAAGAGGAAGCATCCTTTTCTAGCTGCAAGCACCTCTCGGAAACGAGGCCAGAGAGCTCAATACCATGCACCAATAACCCTGGAAAGAGCCCCACTGAACCCCCCCCTTCATCTCTACACCACCACCCTGGAGGCATCAATCTTACATCCGTCCCTCTTTCCCGGGTGTGACTATACGGAAAGATCCTCGTGACCTCAATTCGTATCATGTTTTCTAGGTCAAGGAGAGGGGGACCTAGAAATTTCCTCTGGAGAAAGAAAAAAGGAGTTCCCGCTTCTCCCTCTCTCTCTAGGGAAAGACTGAAAGGGAAGCCCTTTCCGCGCGGCGTTCCAGGGGGGGTGGGGGGTTCTTCCAGCTAGCAGGAATTCTAGGTCTAGGTGACTAGGGTCTGGCCTAGATCGTGGGTTTCCTTCTTCATACACCTCTCTCTCTTTCTCTCTCGGCCCGGAATACAAAAACTATACACACATACACACACACACACACGGGTTATGTGTGTGAGTGAGGAATTGGACCACGCTTTCCTGGCACTCTTCTGGCACGGGCTGAGCTATTTCGAGGTCCCAGTGAACGAAAGAAACCCCGATAATTTTCTTCTTTCAACTTTTTCTCCTCGTGGGATCCTCTTCCTCAAGATGCGTGCGTACACATCCGCACCAGAGTAAAAAAAATTATTTAATCTCGAAACGAATCAAGTCCAACGAAAATATATAATAATGAATCCTTGAAATAGGTCGATGTCAGTTGATCTTTTTCTTCGAAGAAAAACAAAACACCTGGGAGGTAAAGCACGGAAAATTTGGAATTTCTTCTCAGGCTTTTTAAGTTTGCGCGTCGACACTGCAAATTACTTTCCACAGTATTGAAGAAAGGAGTGGCCAAAAATCCTTGTCACATTTAGGGCTCTCACAAAACGCGTGGATTTCAACACGGAATATAAAGATAAAACCAGCATGCTCGAGAATGTGATCAATTACTAGAAAAAAAACCGACCAAACTCGATCTGATTCTACACCAATTAATTCTTTTTTTCACCGAATTTTTCGGTGTGTTTTTATTTCTCGAAAAAATGAATTTCCGAAGTCGTGACGGCAACAAATCCAAATTTCTAAAATTAAAACATGGAATCGCTGCTAAAAACTGGGACACGAAGCTGTTCTCAAGCAGAGGATTTATCATGACAACTACTACTGTAATTCATCGCAATTTACACGATCTTTGGTACAAAAAAAGGAAACATAAAATCGAATTTTACGGAACTGACGTCACGGTCACGCAATTTAACCTTCAGGCACCTTGAATTGCGCCCAAACTTTATTAGAAGTAGTAGTTTGGAGTGAACCTTCAAACTCTGGACTACAAAACTACAAAGAACTTTCAAGTGAACTAGCACACGTAAGACACGCGACAAAAAGCGCTATCGAGAAGGCTATTAACTTTATTAATATTTTTAAAAAAAATGAAACTACGGAAAAGGAAAGCTTACCTTGAGCTCCTTAAAGTATATGGAATTCCGAGCCCAGTCGACTTGTGAGAAAAGGTTCTGGTCGAGCACTTTGCAGGTGAGCTCAAAAAGGTCCACCTCACACTGGTTGTAGGTCTGGTTCTGGAGCAAGGCGTACAAACTGCTTTGCCACTCTTTGTCATCGAGCGTCGTGACGATTTCGCGGATGACAGGGGGGATTTTTCCGGTGCCGGCCGCCGTCGTGGTGGTCGTCGTCGTCGGAGGCGGCGGCGCCGGAGTCACGGTCCCACCGCCGCCACCGCCACTCGACGCTGTCAGCGCGTTCGTGCCCATGCCTGCTGTGCCCGAGTGCGACAGCAACCAATCGTACTGCAAACGCAAATCGTAATTTATCGCATTAAAATTCAGCCATAAAAAGGAAATAAATGGAAATGGTAACCTTCCTGGAACGCAAATGTGTTTTTGAAAAAGACGAAATTTGAATCGTGACGTTCGCAAGGGTTTTTTTCAGCTGTTAGATCCAATTTTTATTCGAAATCATAAAAAGAGAGGTTTCCGTGAATTTTCGCAATTTTTGGCAAAGTGTCGTCATAAAAAATGAACACCGGCAATAAAAGCAGAAATGTTTGAACCAATTTAGGTTCCGCGTGCCATTAAAAGATCCATAAAATACTGTATACGCAGAAACGCTCTATAATCTTTCCATCATGCTACTTGATACAATGTACAGCGATTATTTCAGCTCGCTGCAAAAGTATTACTTCAAGAAATCACTAAAAAAAAGTTCCGCAAGAAATAAAATCTATGGAAGCTGATGTATTTTTCAGATTTTGCAGGACGGGAAAAAGGACCGGTTACACGATCATTCAAATCCAATACTGAAATGAAATACTGAAATTAAAGAGATAAAATCTGTGGAAGCTGTCGCATTTTTCAGTTTTTGTAGGACTGGAAGAATGACCGGTTACACGATTTTAAAAAAATCCAATAATGCACGGTACACCTGGAAATAGACATAAACCTCAGTCATAGTAATTATAATCTCCAACGAATGCAATCCCAAGAAAAAAAAAATCAATTAATTTTTGCTTTGAAATCCGAAGCATCAGCGTTCGCTAAGAGATACGGGGTCCGCGTAAATTTCCAGGGGTTCTGCAACTGCGTAAAATACTACGAAGAAGAGATGAAAGTCGCTCGACCATTAATATTTTAAAGGGTAAACAGGTATCATACAAGGATCAGCATGTATTTTTCATGAATAAATGCAATTTCATAGGGGCTCTCTACAAAGAATTTTTTCTGATCCTTCGGAATTCGTCGTAGAGAGAGTTCATCAGTAAGATCATGCTTTAGGCTCTCAAAAAAAAATATAGATGAACCACAATAGGCCTGAAGAGATTTGCCTTGAAAATGTAATGTAGTGAGAGTCCTTATGCTCGAAAATCCCTTCTCACTCGCAAAATATGGCGCTTATTTCTTTGCGGAAAATTCGGCCTCCAAAATTGCAAATTCAGGTGCACTTTATACAAGCAGGACAAGTTAAATTTCATCTGCCAGACCCAGAAAATATTAAGGTGCGTCTTATGATCGACGGGGTCGCACATTACCGACAAATTTAATGCAGAACTGTGTCGGAATGCTGGTTTTCCCCCTCGCAAGTGTAACTTTGAATGAAGCATTCAATTGAAACACGAAAAGAAAATGACAATGAAAAAAAAGTAGACTTGCCTCTCGCGAGACCTGGAACACTTTGGGGGTCGAGGACGGGTTGGCGCTGACGCCAGCGGCGCCAGTCTGGTTGTGGGCAGCGGGTTGCGCCCACGTTTTGCCACCCAGGGCACCACCGGCACCACTCACGCCGCCGTCTTGCCCCGGCGCTGACTGCAACACGCCGCCCTGGCCCATGGCACCCAGGAACGCGGCGGCTGCAGCGGGACTGTTGGGTGTGCCGGCGAGGGCAGCCGCAGCCGCTGCGGCGGCTGCCGCCGCTGCTGACGAGCCCTGGGGCATCGGTGACGGTGACGAGTCCGGTGACGATGTGGACGACGATAGCTGAGGTATCTGGATGAGTTCTTGCTTGATGTGCACGACCGACGGTGACGCGTAGCCGCCGTTCGAGCCGCTGCCGTAGCTCAGCGGCGAGTCCTTCGGAGACGAAATCGAGGTGAAAAATAAATTAAAGATGGCAGAGGAAAATTTGAACAGTTTTCAAAAACATTGTAAAATTCCAAGTAGGACAGATTAAAGGCGCAGGATAAAATATATTGAAATTCCATACCAATTCGACCGATTTTGAGAGCTTTCGCGCTCTGAAAAGTCACAATTCAGTGGACAATACATTCGAAAGTTATCAATTCCTCTGAATTTCCAACAGCTACATACATTGTAAAGAAGAGAGATGATATTCGCGAATCCTACGAATTTATACTGAGCCCATGCTTCGACATAAGTTTGAAAGATTTATCCGAAGAACCTACAATCTCAAGATTCTGAACGACTTCGGTATTCTCAAAGTTTTCCGTTATCCGTTGAAGAGCGGCGGATTAATTTCTGAAACGATGAAAATGCGGGGTTCGAAACCCCCAGAAAAACTTCATTAGTTTATAAATTACGACACGAAACAAAGACTCGAACAATTTCCTTGACTGTTTCAATTTTCAGGGGCTTCAGCAAAACGCAAAAGAACGCCAAAACATGCTGACAAATAACGCAATTCGATGTTTTCTCCAAAAATAAAAAAAGCTCACTTCATCGAGAAACACGATACAGTTTTCGAATACCGTGATGAATCCATTTTCGAAGGTGTTGCGCTTGCGTTTTACGAAGCGGAATTTAAAATTGACTTATTTTCGATTTCTGCTTACGAAATCTTCTCTTTGTCGTTCGTTTTATTCTTTGTACTTTCGACAGGAACTCAAAGCAGTTGCGACGTAAGCAAATACCCTTGACGTCAATTGACTCTTGATTACAGGCATAACTTTGGCATGATGTGCTAAAATAGTACGATGTTGTAAAATAACAATTGAGCCTCAAATATCCGGACTGATGATTAGATACCTTACGCCTGGAGAACGAAATACAATACTATTACTCAGTACAGTATTCGCTCACAAATCATCCAAAATAGAATTGGCTTTCAAATGTAAATGAAGAATACAACAATAGTTTGATGTGATACCTTAATTACCGCAAATCATGAAGATTGGTCGACTGTATTCGGTATGCAAATTTGTACTGAATATCACTTCAAAATAAATTTTGTGAGATTTCCGCATACAATCCAAGGTTCGATTCACGCGCAAATTTAAGTTATTCAAATAAGAATCTACTGTACAGTACATTATCTGTTTTCACTGACTGACCTAAAAATTGGCCTTGTTCGTTGAATTGAAAGCAAGTATTGCTGAATTCATGAAATCGAATAACATCCGTCAGAATTCCAAACAACTCCGGTTCTAATTTAAAAAAAAACTATCAGGTTTTCGAAAATTTTCAACTTGGTAGAAAAAAAAATGTTAACTGTCACTTGGTATGGTATTGGCTATCACCACTGTTGTCTATTTTTGGTCATATCATTCACAGATTTTCACTGAACTGTCACACCACAAATCTGGTCTGTCATTGGTTAAGAAAAATTCGGGAATAAATTTAAAGTAACTCACATCATCTCGCAGTCATATCGAATTCAATTATTTCGCCCAACAACGGAAATCTAGAAACAAGCGCTGCTCGTTTACTTCACCCAAAAATAATGCTCTCGTTAAAAGCATTCATTGAAACAAAAACCAGTTACAGTAATTTCATCACGCATTTTCGGATTGAAAATATCCATTTCAGCAATACAGTACTGTCTTTACTCAAGTACTTTTCGGACTTTCTTTCACAATAATGAGAGGAATAAATGGGGGTGTGCACGTTATAGGTGGAGATAAAATGTTGGAAATTTCGGTGCGCGTCACATACAACTATAATTTGAAAATGTTGGCCGAAACTTATTTTCAAAATACAGCACTGTAAAAACAATTGAAAATTGCATGAATTCGGGTTCAAATTCCAATGCAAGTTTCTTCTCATTTTTGAAATATTTTAGCAGTTTATTCACTAAAAAATTGGGTGTACGTCTCACTCGGGGATAGGATTTCATCAACCTTTTTTCAGGGTGAAAAATTCGGGTGGGTGTTCTTACTCCAAGGCGCGTGGTACTAGAGAGCAGGGAAATTACGACACCAGGGGCTAAACTCTAAAGAAGCTCAACTTATACATTACAGCACTGTACCTCGCTCAAAACGACGCAAGGCATCGTTTTTGCATTTCCTCGCAACGGAACACACTAGCATCTACCCGTAGTGATAGTGATGATAAAAATAAAAACGTAACTCACAAATTTAGCGGAGAATCTCACCTGTCCGCCGCCACCAGCGCTGCCTCGCGGCACACCCAT
>CAJPEX010001935.1:1906-44593 GCA_905338405.1 Notodromas monacha
GTGTGTGTGTGTGTGTTGGGGGGGGGGGGTTGTGTCGGGTTGGGTTGCGTTGCGTGCGCAAATCCCTTCCCCCCCGCGGGTGGGCCCTGGGTGTGCTGTCCCGCTGGTGCCTCATGGCACACATCTCGCGCTCGTGACCTCCGCGGGGGAGGAGGACGGGGGGGGGGCGAGATATTGGGGTTCTGGGTTAGTTTTGGAGGTTGTGTATTGTACTGTACTGTACTGTATATCCACTTGTGTGTTAAGTTGCCGTGTCTCTTGTGTGTGGTGTGAATTGGATGAGGTGCAGAGAAAGATCGGTACGTGCAGTGCAGTCGTTGGCGTCTCGTATAACGAACTCTTAATTCCGCCGGGGATTAGTTCGTGATGGTTTCTTGTGCAAATGTTTCAGGGGGCGGGGGGAGGAAACATGTGATGCCATGCGTTCCTATCCAGAAAAGTGGTTCCTTGTTGAAATAAAGTTGAAAAAAAAAATCAATGCAGTACTATACAGAAATTCAACGAATGCCTTTTAAAATATAGAGAAAAATGGATTCTGGGTTACTCTTGGAGGTTTTGTGTACTGTATACTGTATCCCCTTTTTTAAAGTTTCCGTGTCTCTTGTGTGGTGTGAATTGGATGAGGTGCAGAGATAGATCAGTACGTACAGTGCAGTCGTTGGCGTCTCGTATAACGAACTCTGAATTCCGACGGGGATTAGTTCGCGGTTTCTTGTGCAAATGTTTCAGGGGGGAAAATCATGTCCCCCCTGATCAAAATCATGTCAGGGGGGATACCATGCGTTCCTATCCCGAAAAGTGGTTCCTTGTTGAAATAAAGTCTCCCTCAAGTTTAGCATCCAGTTTAAATCGCTGAATAAAGTTTTAAAAAAAAAATCAACGCAGTACTACAGTAATTCAAAGAATGCCTCTAAAATACTTTATAGAGAAAAACGGCTTCTTGGATTAGTTTTGGAGGTTGTGTACTGTACTGTATATCCACTTGGGTGTAAGTTACCGTGTCGTTGTGTGGTGTGAATTGGATGAGGTGCAGAGAAAGATCGGTACGTGCAGTGCAGTCGTTGGCGTCTCGTATAACGAACTCTTAATTCCGCCAGGGAATTGGTTCCTTGTATTGGAACGTGTTTTCTCGTGCAAGGGTTTCAGGGGGAAAAACATTTTATACGTTCCCTATCCCAAAAATGGTTCCTTGTTGAAATTGTCTCTCCCTATAGTTCAGTATTCAGTTTAACTCGTTGAATAAAGTTGAAGGAAAATCAATGCAGTACTAATTCTACGAATTCCACTAAAACGGGATCTGGGTTAATTTTGGAGGCTGTGTACTGTATATCCTCTTGTGTTAAGTTGCCGTGTCTCTTGTGTGGTGTGAACAGCAGAGAAAGAACAGGATTGTGCAGTACAGCGGTGTCCCATACAACGAACTCGAATTCCGCCGGTCATTGGATCGTGTTCTTTCGTGCAAATGGTTCAAGGGGTAAAAAAAAAAATATTTGTCGTGAGGATTTCAGTCATGTCCGTGTCACGTCTTATCAAAAATATTCCAAGTCCCTTTCAATTTAATGGCTAGATAAGCATAAGCTCTCTTTTACGGTACTGTACCAACTTTTGAACCCCCTCTCTTGAGTTCACACCCTTGATCCCTCAGTGGCGTGGATAATTCTGAGAATATTGAAAAAATTATTTTTAATTAAGTTAAAAATACTGCGAGTGCTCTGCAATTCATTGGTTTTCAAGAGAATTTTCGCGTTATTTTGCTGGTATTTTTTTTTCACCTGGAAAAAAGTGTATCTGGATGTATTGTTCTGTAATTCTTTCGAGCTAACAATTGTTGTAATCGTTTTTCTTCATAAATATGTGCGGCATTTACCGCTAAAATTCTCTTCAAAATTGAAGATGTTGTTTTGTTTATGGTTTTATGAACGAGATTTACCAAATGATGCTATAAATTCTCATGGAATAAATCGAACTTCGCCCATCTTTTATATACCTTTATACAGGAAGAAATTCATCGAAATGTAATCAAAATATCTTTGCGCCGTGTATAGATTTTCAACTTTAAAATTTGTTCGGTAATTAATTTTTCTTTTGAATGAAAAGAACGATTTTGCCGCTTTATTTTATGTGGCCATCTTTCGAGGGAAAAATTGTTGCTCACATCCGAAAAAAAACGTACTTCTCCATAAATCAGCGCAGCATTTGCAGAAAAAGTTGTTCGGATCCCGATGCAATTTATGATCCATGTACTTATGATCAAAGAGAATATTTTGAAATATTTTTTCGGAAAATTTCGGTAATACTGTCTGCTGGTACATGTACAGTACTGTACTCTGTTTCACGCCACGGGATTTAAAGTGCAAATTTTCTTGAAATTTTGTGACGACTTTAATGTAAATTTTTGGGACGAATGCGTTTCATTAGAATTTACATTAGAATTCAACATTTATTTTTGAAACATTTCGTGGATCCTGTGTGGGCAAAATTCCAAAAGTGTTGTCATCAATTCTGGGGGAATATTTCGAATTTTTTCCTTCGAAATCATCTACGATCCTGTGCATGGAGAAATTCTCGGAATTTAGTCAAGAGTCATTTGCTTCCTTTGTAGTTTTTCGCTTTTCAAAATTGCTGCTCGTATTTCTCTTGCGACCTAGAAAAGTGTTCAAATACGGTGTGCTGATTTTTTTTTTTTTTTTTTTTGGCAATCACGATATTTCTCTTTTTCTCTTGATCAGGCTTCCATCGGTTGATGCAAATATATTTCTGGCCTGCATATGCTTTTTCTGCTTCAAAATTCGATTCCTTTTTGCGACCAGGATGTTGGAAATTAGATTTAATAACTGTTAATGAGGTAGATTAGCTCAAAGAAAGAAACAGTTGAGAAATGACTAATTCGGTCGGAATTCTGTGAGACCAAGTTTGACCTCAAGTTCCCACAATGGTTCCTGCATCTTTGGGATTTCCTGAGACAAATCAGCTTTCAAGGACAGAATTTCGCGAGGAAAAAGGGTATGAATGCGGAATTTGCTATTGTGTTCATTATCATCAGTTGCTTTTTGGCAGTCTCACGCAAAAGACGTCTGAGTTTTTGTTGAAATCAAATTGTGTGTTTTTTTAAATCTGTGATTCCTGTCCTGAACATACCAACCTTACACTAGGGTGTCAATAAGCAGCCCGGCTGATTATTGTCTTCTTTATTTTCTCTCAAGTTAAAAAGGTTCAAAACTCCAAAAAATCCTAGATTTTCGAAACTTACAATTCCCAACACAGGAAATGCATTAGAAAAATGTTTGCTGTCGTTTGGTTATATAGTATTTTGGCAGTTGAGGCATTTCCATTTTCTTCTTCCCCTCCTCATAAGGTCTTTTGGAGGTTGACGCATACAAGTCTGAGATTGCCTGTGCCCAAATGCAGGGCTTCTCTTATTGCGAGCAGCAGCGGATTCTTTCGTTATAAGCACACGCCGTATATAAAAATTATCGGAGACCGTTTAGCCAACTCTGTTTCCGCCGTGTTGGGCTTATTTCAGAGCGTGGGGGTTGATGTACTGGCTGTCTGCCAGCTTTTTGCGGGGGTTGCAGTATGACTGGGATAAGGTTATTTTTTTTTTTTTGAAAATGTGGTTTTTTAGATTAATTTTTTAATCTACTAAATTTTATTACTGTATATCGACTTCACAATTGATTCATGAAGTAGCGTGTCCTTCGGGATTTTATTGAAACGTGTTCATCGTTATGTACGAATACTTTATTTAGATTTGTTCATTTTTTTGGCAGACCAAATGCATGACAATTTTAAAGTTTTCTTTTTTTGACAAGCTTATTCTTTGAAAAATATTCGGGTGAGGTTGTGAGAGAGCAACACAAAATAATTTGAGGCTGAAGTGAATGTTTTTATTGAACTTTTTAAATTTATAGTGCAGAATACATTAGCTTTTTTGCGTATTGGGCCAAGTATAAGAGTGGAACTGTTTCTTGCAGTTTTGTATCAACCTTTCAATAAAATCACACACTTTCCAGCTCAGGTTTAGTGCTTTTTTTAATTGTTAAAGAGACTATCCCTGTTTTTAGATGCTCTTCATTGTAGAAGACATTCTCACTGAGCCACCCTAATTGTGTGTAAATTCAAAAATATAAATGTTTATTTATCCTGAGCACTGGCATGTGATTCTCAGTAATAACCTGATTATATCCCTAGGTACTGTATATGCCTTAATTTCTGATTTTGGCTTATTTATCATTAAGGATAGGAATTTTTTGCCATTAAGTGAGTTGGCACTAAATTGCGGGTTTTCTTGAGAACAAAATTGGAGGAAAGATTTGTTCCAGGGAAATTTTTGCCATTAAATCGCGACGTACTAAATTGAGGTTTGACTACTATAATTTACTTGAGCTGACTTTTTTGCGTTTTCATGATAATTCGTTTTTAATCATCCATTGGGTGAGAAAATTCGGGAATGAATTGCCAGAAGTACGTAAAATATGATTTTTTAAGGAATATTAATTGCTGTGCATCAACTGGAATTATGGTATAGATTTTTTTCTGTTGTAACAAATAGGATGCATTCTCAGTTCTAGGAAAATCTGTCTTTTTCCTTTTAGGGTCATAAAGAGGTTAAAAAAGAATTGCCAGATTGAATAATCTTTAAGAGAACATTTAAGAGTTTCCCCTACACTGCACTGTATTTATTTAGATTTTCAGGAAACATAAGTTGGAAAGTTACCGGAAAACCCTCGGAAGAGTTTCGGATTCAAAAAAAGAAAAAAAGTTTAAATGTCTTGAAGAGATTATCAAGTATTTGTCAAAGGTGGGGGAAGCGGGAAAGGCAAGTCTTCTACAACTCATTCTAATGACTTAACCGTTTGAACTTTGCTTGACGCACACAGATAACTTGAAACGTTAAGCAGGATTTTTTTTAAGCTAATATTTGTCGTGAGGATTTCAGTCATGTCCGTGTCACGTCTTATCAAAAATATTCCAAGTCCCTTTCAATTTAATGGCTAGATAAGCATAAGCTCTCTTTTACGGTACTGTACCAACTTTTGAACCCCTCTCTTGAGTTCACACCCTTGATCCCTCAGTGGCGTGGATAATTCTGAGAATATTGAAAATATTATTTTCAATTAATTTAAAAAAATACTGCGATTGCTCTGCAATTCATTGGTTTTCAAGAGAATTTTCGCGTTATTTTGCTGGTATTTTTTTTCACCTGGAAAAAATTGTATCTGGATGTATTGTTCTGTAATTCTTTCGAGCTAACAATTGTTGTAATCGTTTTTCTTCATAAATATGTGCGGCATTTACCGCTAAAATTATCTTCAAAATTGAAGATGTTGTTTTGTTTATGGTTTTATGAACGAGATTTCCCAAATGATGCTATAAATTCTCATGGAATGAATCGAACTTCGCCCATCTTTTATATACATTTATACAGGAAGAAATTCATCGAAATGTAATCAAAATATCTTTGCGCCGTGTATAGATTTTCAACTTTAAAATTTGTTCGGTAATTAATTTTTCTTTTGAATGAAAAGAACGATTTTGCCGCTTTATTTTGTTGGTACTTTTTTTACGTGGCCATCTTTCGAGGGAAAAATTGTTGCTCACATACGAAAGAAAAAACGTGCTTCTCCATAAATAAGCGCAGCATTTGCTGCAAAAATTGTTCGGATCCTGATGCAATTTATGATCCATGTACTCATGATCAAAGCGATTATTTTGAAATATTTTTTCGGAAAATTTCGGTAATACTGTCTGCTGGTGCATGTACAGTACTGTACTCTGTTTCACGCCACTGGATTTAAAGTGCACATTTTCTTGAAATTTTGTGACGACTTTAATGTAAATTTTTGGGACGAATGCGTTTCATTAGAATTTACATTAGAATTCAACGTTTATTTTTGAAACATTTCGTGGATCCTGTGTGGGCAAAATTCCAAAAGTGTTGTCATCAATTCTGGGGGAATATTTCGAATTTTTTCCTTCGAAATCATCTACGATCCTGTGCATGGAGAAATTCTCGGGATTTAGTCAAGAGTCATTTGCTATCTTTGTAGTTTTTCGCTTTTCAAAATTGCTGCTCGTATTTCTCTTGCGACCTAGATAAGTGTTCAAATACGGTGTGCTGATTTCCGTTTTTTTCGTTTTTTTGGCAATCACGATATTTCCTTGTTTCTCTTGATCAGGCTTCCATCGGTTGATGCAAATATATTTCTGGCCTGCATATGCTTTTTCTGCTTCAAAATTCGATTCCTTTTTGCGACCAGGATGTTGTAAATTAGATTTAATAACTGTTAATGAGGTAGATTAGCTCAAAGAAAGAAACAGTTGAGAAATGAATAATTCGGTCGGAATTCTGTGAGACCAAGTTTGACCTCAAGTTCCCACAAGGGTTCCTGCATCTTTGGGATTTCCTGAGACAAATCAGCTTTCAAGGGCAGAATTTCGCGAGGAAAAAGGGTTTAAATGCGGAATTTGCTATTGTATTCATTTTCATCAGTTGCTTTTTGGCAGTCTCACGCAAAAGACGTCTGAGTTATTGTTGAAATCAACTTGTGTTTTTTTATCCTGTTCTGAATATACCAACCTTACGCTAGGGTGTCAAGCAGCCCGGCTGATTATTGTCTTCTTCATTTTCTCTCAAGTAAGAAGGTTCAAAACTCCAAAAAATCCTAGATTTCAAAACTTAAAATTCCCAACACAGGAAATGCCTTAGAAAAATATTTTCTGTCGTTTGGTTATATAGTATTTTGGCAGTTGAGGCATTTCCGTTTTCTTTTTCCCTCCTCATAAGGTCTTTTGGAGGTTGACGCATACAAGTCTGAGATTGCCTGTGCCCAAATGCAGGGCTTCTCTTATTGCGAGCAGCAGCGGATTCTTTCGTTATAAGCACACGACGTATATAAAAATTATCGGAGACCGTTTAGCCAACTCTGTTTCCGCCGTGTTGGGCTTATTTCAGAGCGTGGGGGTTGATGTACTGGCTGTCTGCCAGCTTTTTGCGGGGGTTGCAGTATGACTGGGCTGGGCTGCTGCTGCTGCTGTAACCCCCCTCATCAGGCCCCTGGCACGCTGATGATCATTGCTTGAGGCAGAGGTTCTCAAGCTAATTTTTTTGGAAGAGCATTGGAAGAAATTGCGTGTGACTTTTTTTTGCAACGTGATACGGAAATGTTATCACCTCTTGATTTTTGTTTCAGTTTCATGGTGTACTTTTTTTTTCTTTTGGGTTCACCCTGTAGAAGTTTTGAGGAATAATTCGAGTACAGTATATATTATTCTCCGTTGACTCGTGAACTACAATACTTCGGATTATTAATTCTTGTGTACTGTATTGAAGAATTTTTATTTCCCTATCATTAATAGTAAAATCTCGTTACAACGAAGCCGGTGGGACCAGTGAAATAACTTCGTTTTTACGAGATTTTACTATTAATCAAACAAATTGCACCAAAGATTATTTCAGCGAGAGAAAAAAATATTACAGTTGAATCTCGTTGTAAGGAATGATTGCTTACAACGAATAAGTTCTGCACAATAGCCATTATGCTAAAATGAGTTCCTTTATAGCGAGTTTTTCGTTACAACGAAGTTATTTCAATAATCCGTGCCGTTAATTTCCTAGTAAAATATTGTTACAACGAAGCCGTTGGGACCAGTGAAATAATTTCGTTGTAACGAAAAACTCGCTGTGAAGGAATTCTTTTAATATAATGGCTATTGTGCAGAACTTCGTTGTAAGCGATTATTTGTTACAACAACATTCTACTGTAATATGTTTTTGTTGCTGTAATAATCTTTGGTGCAATTTGTTAGATTGATGAGAATATACAGAAATTATTATTTTGGAAGTTCGAGAACTTCTTTTGAAAATTCACCAACAAAATATTTGCGAACATTTTCAGAATTTATGTCGGTTTTATGCTCATTGATTTGTTTGTGGTGGTTGTTCTCATGATGGATTTCGTTGTTCATGGATTTCATTTTGTTCATTGGTTGATGTTCTGGCTTTTATATCCCGGCTTTCAACTTTTAAGAGTTATTTGAGGCATGATTTTTCTACAGCAAGGCGAAAAACAAATTTTTATTTTTTTTTTGCAGAAAAAGCATGATGAATTTTTTATCGTGCGTCGTTTTTTATATTCAGAGAATTCGATCGAAAACTGCGATCCTCAAGATTGTTAAATTTGAGTCATCATGAAAGCATTCCTGCCGACATCGCATTTACGAAACTTCTTCAATTTCATCTTTATATTCCATGAAAAGCCTCGAGATGATCGTGTTACAAGTTATCATGAAAGCTTTCCTGTTCAGATTGCCTTTGAAAAGGCTTTCCTGAAGTTCGGCGTAATTCGAAAAAAAAAATGTCATTAGGTTTTCTTAATTACTGTAATTTGCGACTAATTCGTTCTATTCCAATTCCTCATCAGGTACAAACATGTTTGTTTTTCTTTGTAACTGGTGGTCGACGAAGAGGAAAAGTGTGTGTCGTGAAGACGATGCGTTGACTGTGTCGTCGTCGTCTTCGTCGTTGTTGCCGTCGTCGTCGTGAGTGCAAGCGAAACTTTTTCGCCCAAAAAAAAAAAAAAAAAGTCGCGCACAAAAAAAATGGCAGTCGCAAATATGCTCACGTGTTGTCTGTCTGAGGAGAAGAAGATCGCACAACGCGTCAGCCAGGAGATTGAAAAGGAATTGCGACGTTCCAAGCGAGAGTCCAAACGCGAACTCAAGCTTCTGCTTCTCGGTATGTAATGCTCACGTGTTGTCTGTCTGAGGAGAAGAAGATCGCACAACGCGTCAGCCAGGAGATTGAAAAGGAATTGCGACGTTCCAAGCGAGAGTCCAAACGCGAACTCAAGCTTCTGCTTCTCGGTATGTCGATGGAAAAGAGGAAGAGAAAGGTTTTGTTTTGTCATTTTGCACTCCTTTTTTTTCCTTGGCATGATTATGAATTTGTGAGAAGTTTTGCAAACATTTTTCGTTTCTTTTTTCTTTTGTATTTCAGTTATTGTTTTTTTACTGGGATTCGACACGATTTTCACGCAGGAATTCCGTGTACTGCGTATAGACATTTCGTGAAATCCGTTTAAATTCTTTCATTTCAAAAATGAAAAACGAAATCTAAAAGGGAATCCCATTATTTGTTCATTTTTTATTTTTATCTGTTTGTAAATTTCGTGTTCGGTCCAATTAGTGAAATAAGTTACTGATGACATTCAAAATACTGTATGCTTCAAAAGTACCCTGTCCAAAATCTGACGGCCAAAATGTTTGGATGTTGAGAATTTATTTATCCTTTTTTCAGGGGTGGAGGGCAAAGGTTTTCGTTTTTTGGTCAGAAAATTTTTGATTGTACAATTTTGTATGGAAAAATGTATCTTCTATGTCTTGAAAATTAGCGTAAACTGAGTTTGGCTTAGCTAGGATGTCTAAATTCATTTTTACTTCGGTTATGGATTCTTAAATAAATATTTTCACATATAGACTCTCTCTACAACGATTTTCACTGTTTTCAATTTTTTTTTGTCGGTGTCTTGACCCTTTTTACTTAGAGGTCGTCTACAAACAAATGTTTTTCTGGTCCCCTAAATTTCTTTGTGAAAGAGTCTATCGGTATTTTTGTTACTTTGAGCTGGCCTTTCGTGATTTTTGGCATCTTTAGGAGCTGAAAGAAGTCCAAAATTCGGTATTCATTTGGGTGAAAACGGCACTAAAAATTGAAAAATGTATCATTTTTTCCGTTCTAGTTTTGACGCGCACGTCAAATTTGATGAATATTTCTGAACATCGCGGAGACGATTAAGATTGCGATGAGAATTTTTTTTTCGAAATATATTTTACATTTTCAAAAGATTAACAGGTGTTTGATCGATAAACCCCGAAAAAATCTACAGAAACCGGTTATTTATGTAGTCTTTTGTGTTTTGTGAGAGTTGAATAATGAATGCGTTTTAATTATTCTCCAGGCACTGGAGAGTCTGGCAAGTCAACGTTCATCAAGCAAATGCGGATTATTCACGGAGACGGTTTTTCGAAGGAGGAGAAGCGGAAATTCTCACGGCTTGTTTACCGGAATCTCATTGCAGCTATGAAGTGTCTCATTGAAGCTGCGACATTTTGCAACATTCCGTATTCTGGTGCTAAAAGTGAAGTGAGTCCATACGACGAAATGAGTTAAAATCCCTGGTCGTTTTCCTCCGTTTTCTCGGGTAAATTCTGAGGATAATTTATCAAATTATAATTTTATTTCAAAGTTTTTCCGCCCATTTAACGTGGAAATTGATGAATACTGTATTAATTTTTAAATATTTCGCTCGATCCAAAAATTCACTCATGATCATTGCAGTTATCATTTACGGAATTTTGCTTCATTCTATACTGCCGAATTTTGCGTTTGTTCGACATTCTTCAGCTTATTTTTGTTTGCGAATACCGCACACTTACTCAAACTTTTTTATTGTAATTTTTCAAGAAGATTTTTTAAATTTCCCGGTGAAATTATCTTCAAATATATTATATTATTATTCTATTTCTCGCTGTGTGCGAGAGCAACCATTTTTCCATGGGAAATTGAATGTCCGAACCGCGCTGTTTTTGCACTTCTTAAAATTGGTCAAGCTTTATAAGTGTACGAGGAGAATGTTTTTAGGGGGAAAATAGTAAATCGAAAATAGGGGTGTAGAAATGTATCTTGTGTCACTTATCATGCCTTGTTTCAAATATTTGCAGGACTACGTGAGGTTGGTGAAATCTGTGGATTGCTCAAATTTGTTGGCGTTGGACGCCGAATTGGTTGAAGCCTTGAGGGCACTCTGGGCCGACGCCGGGATTCAGCAGTGTGTCAGTGATCGCCGTCGGGATTTTCATCTTCCGGATTCGGCTCATTAGTGGGTATTTCATGTACACCAAATTACTGCACTTTCACTCGTTTATAGGCATTTTAAGGCAATTTTTTTTTCTGTTTTAAATGAGTCATTATCATTCGTCTGCAAACCTTTTTTTGTGATATTTGTACTGGATTTTATGTCTGTATATTCTTGATTTTCTTGTAGTTACCTTTCGGAAATGACGAGAATATCTGATGTGGATTACTTGCCGTCCGAGCAAGACATCCTGCGAGTGAGAGTGCCTACGACGGGAATCGTCGAATACGTCTTCGACATTGACAAAATTCGCTTCAGGTATTTTTCGAAGCATTGCGAAAAAAAAAAACAGGCGGAATGTAAATCCGTACACGAAGCTTTTTCGTGGATGTGGAACTCTCTCTTCCGGTTATTTTCGACTCGTGTCCGTCGTGTAGAAAAATTTACGTTTTTTGTGAAATGTTTCTGATGACCTTTGAGGAATCCTTCAATCAAAGAAGAGAAAAGACAGTGTGTGTTTCATGGTTTAATTTCAATCCCGTAAACAATGTTGTCGAGAAAAATATCAATCATTGAGAAAGGTAACAATATATTTCAACAGGTTTCAAAAGAGTAGCGACATGTGGAGACGCAAAAAATAGTATCCATCAGACCATCACTGAATAATACAGTAATGCGGTTTTTTTTTCTGGCGTTAATACTGACCGCTGAGAATGAGTTCAAATTGTGTCTTTTCTGAAGAATGCAGAATATTGATTTTCGGAGACCTTCTCAAACACTTGTCTTTGTTAAATTTCGGAAAACATAAAATTTGAAGTTTAAAAGTTTAAAATTATTTTTGTATTGTTAGGTTTTACTTGTTGGGGACAGTATTTTTGAAGTCGGACTCTGGTAATTTTTTTTTAGGGATCAGAGCTGTAAGGTGTTAACGTAGGTATATATGAGTTGCATTTGAAAGCAATACAGGTGATACCTCGCAATTTGAACCTAATCTGTTGCCAAACTATGGTCAAATTGACACTCTGTCAAATTCAAAATACAAGTACAAAAACGCGGGGGAAAAAATGGAAAATGCTGGTCGAATTGCGGGGCAGAAGGTGAATTGCAAGTCAACTTTCCTGCAAATTGTGGGAGGTTGAATTGCGAGGTATCACCTGTATGTGGAAATTTTGATGAAAGATTTCACTCATGACTTGAGGTGCTCGTTTTCGGTGATTAATTTAATGTATCAAATTTTTCGGCATTTTAGAATGGTGGACGTCGGTGGTCAGCGAGGAGAGCGCAGCAAGTGGATCCACTGTTTCGACAACGTTTGCTCAATTCTGTTCTTGGTTGCATTGTCCGAATATGATCAAGTTCTGGCCGAAGCGAAGGACGGAACTGTGAGTTTATTCTTTCGAACTAAAAATCAGTGAAACTGAGTCTCTGGAAAATTTTTCTTGCAAAATATTTGTATAAAAAATTTCGCGAGCTACGGTGTTATTATACCGAACGCTGACTACCTATAAAATTTCTTGCAATGAAGTTTTTAGTGTGTGCAAGTTTCTGTTTCAGAATCCTTGAAACTAATAGTTGAAGAGATTGTAGAAACCTTCTCCTCTGTTGCAGCCGTGACTTGAATAACTTCTTGCTCATATGAGAATATTTCAATTTAAAATCACTAGCACAAAATTTGATTATTTTTGTGCTGACTGGACATTTTAAAGTGAACAGCCTTTGTTTCTTCCGTTTTTGAATGCAGTTTTTGCTGCACTCTTTCTTTTTCTATTTGTTTGAAGCAAAATTTCAACAGCGATTGTCAAGGATGCTTAAATATGAATTTATAAAAATCTTACATTTTTCCGGATCATTTTCATGGCGTCCAAGTAATTATAAATTTCATTTTATCGTGTGTTCTAAGTTTCTCGGTTTTGCTTCGCAGAACCGGATGGAGGAGAGCAAAGCGTTATTCTTGACCATCCTGATGGAACCGACGTTTTACAACGCGTCGATGATTCTGTTTATGAACAAGACGGACATTTTCAAGGAGAAAATAACTTATTCGTCCCTGCGGGATTATTTTCCGGAGTACCCCGGCCCGGAAGGCGGCTACGAAGAGTCCCGTAACTTCGTTGCCAAAATGTTTGAGGATCTCAATCCGTACCCCAAGTCGAAGAAGTCCATTTACACGCATTTTACTTGTGCAACAGGTTTGTGTAACTTCGCTGAAATTTTGAAAAAATAAAATTTTCTTGAGTCATTTTAGAAAAATATGAATTTATATATTTCTTGGGCGGTTAGCTTTCGAGTAAAAATATGTGCATGCAGTTCAAACCTCCATTATCCTGATAAACTCAGGCTAAATTGTTTTAAACCTAATGTAGTATGTATGAAAATTTATGCAGTACAGTATTTTGATGCCTTGCGGCGAGGGATTTGGGAGTTTCCTGTAAGTTAGGGCTTCTGCGAGATCGATGAACTCTTTGAATAACCACGGCGAAAATAATGTTAATGGATTAACTTGCATGAATCAGTCTATATTTCTTGACTAAAAAAACTTCTTTTCACATTTTTTGGAAATCTCTTGAATTTTACTCAGGGAGGTCCAACTGTAAATACAGTATATCCTTCAAGATCTCAGAAGTATGCTCTGCCAAAAAAAAAGTTACGGTAGTAAAAAAATACTGTAGATGTATTCCCATAGAAAGAACCATAAAATCTTGTAAAATCCCTGGTGTTAAATTGAAGAGAATAAATTGATCATTCCATGAGAATGATTGATGAAAAGGTTGAATTGACTCGTTTTGTTAATTACCGCCTGAAAAGGAATTGTATGTATTCGAGAAACGCAATTCAGAAAAATACCAGAGTAATTATATTTTTTCTTTGAAAATAGCTTCTAAAAAGTTGGATAAATCAAAGAGCTGAATTCCTTTTGTGTTTTGCTGGAATTCTCAGTTCTCGTATTTGTAATTGTTCGTTGATCATGAAAAAAAAATCGGAAATTTCGTTGGAATTTTGTTCTCTATAAACTTTATAAAGAATCTGTTTTGACAGTTTCCTTTGTTTCGTCGAAAAAAAATCGGTATCTCTTGTATTTTCCGGTGTTTGCCTTCGGCGCATTTGCTTCCTATTGTTGAGAGATTCGGAAGCTCGTTTCCGGCTGGGAATAATGTCTTGAGGGAGGAGTAATTTCGAGGTCGTTGCATTCGACATTCATCTCCTTTTTTTTCACTAATGGCGAATAAGGTATATTATATCGTGCCAATGCGGTACGGCCGAATGCTTTTCCGTCAAAGGACGCCCGAGCAAAGATCTTTGGCTTTCTAGAATGAACCTTTTTTTTATTGCTAACTTTCCTTCGATGCAGTGTAGAATCGACAACGTCGTTTGAGGGCGGATGTGAATGATATTTTGATTCTTTTAATAAGGTTTGAAATTTTTGTTTCTTCGTCGCGACTTTTTGATTTAGCAAGTGTTCTTGAGTTTCCGGAAAAATTTTGAATCACGCGTCACAGAGTAATATTCAAAGTTTGCTGAAATAATTTGTACCGATGAATCACTTCAGTACATTGAGCAGCTTACTTTTGTTCACTGTTGCAGGTCGATTTCGTATTATTTTTGGTGCTAATTTACGAATTTTGTGTTGCAGATACTGAAAACATGAGTTTCATCTTTGCTGCTGTCAAGGACACGATTTTACAGCACAACATCGAAACGCTCAACATTGGTTGAAACGAAAAGTATTGCTGAGGTGCTCATCGAGCTGCACAAAAAACGATTTGGCGCGTTGTCGAAGAAAAAGTTTTTGACGGTTGATTTTTGGGTTGTTTTCTTCGCATTCGAAGCGTCCTGAGATGGTTGAGAATGATGGACGACTAAATTTCCGAGTTACCGCGTTTTTTGATATGCGTGTGTTTGCTGATGAAACTTCCGGAGGAAATGTGAAAATTTGAGCATGTATTCATCTCGATCGGTTTCGAATGACGTGTTCTCGCCTGTTTCAGTTCAAGTGCAATTGATGGAAAAACAAAGTGCCATTCTGCTATAGGAATTTAGTCGATTTCAAATACTAGCATCGTCAGATTCTTCATTCTCGTTTTTGAATCTCCTTTTTTTTTTTTTTTGGTAGGTCCCGATCGCTTTTTCGTAAAAGATTCTGTAACCTGCTTTAAAAAGTGAGCGATATTTTTCCAACGAGGGAATCCTGATAAATTTTGTTCATGAACCACTTTCAGGCATTTGGCACGATTCTTGGTTGTGCTTTTTTTTTTTGGTGGCCAATTACGTATTCTGTGTGGGAAATAATTGGTTTAGGAGGCAGAAAAGTGTGTTCCGGAACAAGCTGATCTCCGAGTGTTCAGTGTGCTGACAGAGTGATCTGAGTTTTGCGTTTATTCACCTTTTTGTCCGATCTTTCGCTTTTCACGAAACAGTCCTTCGATGTCTACAGCATTTGGTGCTTCCTTCAGTTTCGATTATACAGTAAATTTATTGGGAGATCTGCAAGTTCAAAGAAAATCATTGAAGTTATACGGGATATACCTCACTGTATTTTTGTGATTATGGATGATCCCGGGAATTTAGGTCGCTCTCTCATCTTGAACTGCTACTTGTTATTGACAGGAATAAAGAAGTACTGTATATTCATCATGAAGTGAAAAGTAAAACTGGTTTTAAATTCAAAACCTGAAAATGGCGAGAACGATAGTAAATCTTGAAAGATCTTGATAAGAACACAATGATGAGGATTTGACGTAACGGTTGAAGCAGAAATTCAAATTTATGACGAATATTATTATGCCCCATATGCATATATACTGGGACGGTCGTTTTGTGTGGCCTATATTTTTAGTTTATAATGCGACACCCGCGTTTTGCACACGTTTTGAGAAGAAAGCGTGGCCCGTATGATTATGTAACTATGATAATTGTTCTTCTTGAATAAGCCAGGGTATGCTTTAAACTTCCTTGAACGAATTTGCTGCCAGAATATTATGAACAGATGTTTTTCTAGTTGGGTCGGATCTTCTGCGGAAAACCCCCCTAGAATTGTCCTTAAATCAGGTTTATGTTTTCAACTCGTGCGGCACTTCTCAGGCTTCAATGTACAGTACCTTATTTAAACCATTATGTTTGCAGAGGAACCCTGATGATGACTTTGGTTGGACGTAATTGTGCTTATCCTTGACAGCAGTGCAGGTTGAACCTATTAATTTTTGTGCACTTACTTTTGTGTATTCGTTAATCTTCAAAATTTTCTGCTGGGTGATTGACACTTGTTAGATTTATTATTGAGCAGCATTCTGGACAAGCGTGAGTGTTCTCACATTTTTGGCAATTATTTTCAAGAACTTCTGATTTCCGTGTAAGAGCTGTAGGGTATTTTCTGGAGAACATAATTCGGGACGAAGGCGTTTGATCCCGCTGTTGATTTTCTTTCAAACTTTTGAACTTCCCCACAAATGTTTAATACTGTATGTTCAAACTGTGAGTAGCTGCTGGTACTGAATATTGATCAACTGTCTCGTGAATCACGAAATATCTGCCTGACGTTCAATTCACTCTTGAATTTCATACTTGAACTCACGTGGAATCTTTTCGTCCAAGACGTTCAAAGCAGAAATATTTAGTGCGCTACTGATGAAAATTCGTTGATGATATCGCGCGTAAAAATTGCCTGGCGGCATCGAATGAATGTTTGTTTTGCTGAAATCCGAACCGTGATGACTCAGTGAGTTCCTGTCAGTCGTTCGTTTTTACTCATTAACTGAATAAGCTGCGGAATTTCGTCTTCGCTGTTTGGTATCCGTACGATGGGTTATTTTTTGTTCGTGTAAATAATTTGCTGTGCGTGAATTTATTTTGTTTTCATGTTTTGACGCTTGTGCGAATGTGCGAATTGTGATGGGTTCGGTTTCGATTAAACAAACGGTTTGCTGCTGCTCGGAATCGTTTCTTTCCTCTTGTGCTGGAATCCGTTCGACGTTCGTTTCTCAGCTGTACTCTACTTTACGGAGGTCGTAAGGCTTCTTTATAATCCCTCGAAAATTTTCGGTCTATATCTCTGTATGGATGCGTGCGAACGAAAATTTCGACGCAAGTATTCCATATCCGCAAATGTTTCCGTAAACTGTACATGTTCTATTCCTTCACTTAACTACGATATTTCTACTGCTCTATGAAAGTATTTTGCCGCTCTTTGATAAATCGATAACACACGCGCGCGTCCGAATCGGCGAATGAGATGGCGCCACGGTTAGGCATGAAATTCGTGAAATCGGTCGATGAGGTTGATGTAGGCGGCGTGCAAGTGATAACGAAAGTATTCGGAAGCTTGTTTTGTTGCGTAGATTTTTGTTTGCATGAAATATACTGGAAGAGAGTCGCATCTTTCCCATATTTCACTCCCTCTTTTCGTTTTTTGAGCTAGCTGTGTTTCGATAATAATATGATTGTCGGTGGCCACGAGATTGGATTGACATAATTTCAGCTGGATGAAATAGCTAGAATATGTGAGAACGGAAAGGTTTTAAATGTATTTTGCCTTCGAAATCATTCGTTGCGCACGGCATTCGCTGAGTTTAACTTCCCGGCTTCGGCTCTGTCTCCGCATGCGTGCTTGCCGCCAGACGTTCGAGCGATTCTGTTTCTCATCTATACTGTTGGAGTTCATCTTCTGTGCAGTTATGAGGAATGTTGTAAGAAAACCCGGAAAGTTTGGAATGTGTGTGTTTACAATGTATTTTTGAGCATGATCGATGTGTATGCCACACAGAAAGTATTCTGACCGATGCGGGATGCTTAAAGCGATGCCACTCGGGCTTCCCGTTTCTGCCCTTGTTGTGGAAGACCCTTTATAGCGGAATTTTCCGCAGGGGCTATTTAAGAATTGTCCGTGGTGGATTATTCTGTTCTCCCGTATTCCTGAGTGTTTTGAAGTTCAGTATCTCTTCTGCGTCGGTGACACCCCTTATGCTTGCGTAATTCTTTCGCGTGAGTCGCGTCGGTCGATTCAGCCGACGGTAATCCCTTGCTTCGGGTGGCAGTTGGCGGGTCGAGGGACTTCCAGTCCTTCACGCGCCCTCGTGGTCGCCGGATGTTGGCAGCTATCATGGCTTGTTGCCTGAGTGAAGAGCAAAAGGAGCAAAAACGCATCAACCAAGAAATCGAGAAGCAGTTGAAGAAAGACAAGCGTGATGCCCGTCGGGAACTGAAACTTCTTCTTCTAGGTACGAACGAGATCAAAACTGGTATCCCTCACTTCACGGTGAACTCTTCTCCCATGCACTGACTTCACTGTGTGCATATGTGAACTTTTCCGGTGAAATGGTGCTTGCTTACTGCTGTCGCTTTATTGTGCTAACCGCTTTGGCTTTCCTCACGAAGTGACGAATATATAATTCGAAGCGCGGTATTCGGTGATGCTGCTCGTTTGGCACTCGCCGTCGCGATTTCGCGTCGCCGGCGGTCGTTGAAGCATTTTCTGGCAGTGGTGGCAGCATGTAGCTGGTAGTGAGCAACCTCAACGGAGAAAAGTACGTGTTCGAGTCTTACCGGCGGCGCCGTAGTTTGCCAGTAGCGCATAGGTTCAGGACATCGTGACGTCCGATGGATGATGCCCGGAAACTCCGAGAATTTTTGGTCTTGAGTGCGGTTTAATTTCACGGTGGTGTGCGCATAGGATTGGTGCGTCGGCAGTTGCTCAGAACCACCCCGTTGTCGCCTTTGCAAGTGAAGAATTGGAAAAGCATGATGTGTTGCCTAAGCGAGGAGGAGAAAGAAGCGAAACGCATTAACCAGGAAATTGAACGGGAACTGAAGCGCGGGAAGCGAGAAGCCCGGAGGGAACTCAAATTGCTTCTGCTTGGTATGAAGACATCCATTTCGAGACTTCAGCCGACAAGCATGTTCCTTTCGTCCAAGCATGCCCGTGTGAAAAAAAAAGAATCGTGAAGCTATGAGTGTCGTGTATTCTTTGTTTTCGTGCGTCGCGATCGCGTGAACCGTTAGAATGGCAGATACCCGCATGCCAAGTCCTTCCTTCTCTTTCTGCACTTCTTCATGTGCGATTGTTTCGTCCCTTTCTGATAAAAATTGTACTTCTATAGGAACTGGAGAATCAGGAAAATCGACATTCATCAAGCAGATGCGTATTATCCATGGCGCTGGTTACTCAGACGAAGATAAACGCGGGTTCATCAAGCTAGTCTACCAGAATATTTTCATGGCCATGCAATCCATGATCAAGGCCATGGAAATGCTTAAAATCCCCTACGGCGAGTCGACAAGCTCTGTACGTTTCCTTTTTTTATCTTTTATAAATGTGCATGGTAATTTATTTTAGGCGTCACATTTTTCCTGTTGATAAGTATTCCTGTTTCGAAGCGAACTTGCGAAGAATCAGTCATGTTACCAAATTTGTTGAACCATTCATTGCTCAATGTGTAGTTCGCAATTGAAGTATCATTACATTATTTAGGGAGATGAGCACCTCTTACTGTACTTTAATCCCGAAATGTCTTGGACTTCTCCGTCGTTATCGTGGAATTGTGTAGCGAAATCACTTGATTCTTGCTTCAAATTGTGCTTGAATTTTGAGAAAGTCCCAATTTTATTGTAAGATATTTTACTGTAGGAAAAAGCGGAGCTGGTGCGGTCAATCGATTATGAAACTGTCGGCAGTTTTGAGGAACCCTATGTGAGTGCGATCAAAGCACTGTGGCAGGACAAAGGCATCCAAGTGTGCTACGACCGAAGGAGGGAATATCAGCTCACCGATTCCGCCAAATAGTGAGTTTCATTTCTCTTGAAACGTTGAATCATCTGTGGTTTAATCTCGAATTCGGCTCAATTTCAGCGTTAAATTTTCCGCCCGCGTTCACCTCATCTTGTTTTTAACAGGACGATTGTTTTCAATTTTCTCTTATAATTCGTGACTTTATGTCGCCTTTCTGTTTGGGAGCATTTTTCAGGGTTCATATTTTATGTGTTCCTTTTTCTGGATTTATTCATCCTTGAGTTGCCCTTTTTTAATATCAGTGGCAAAATTGATGAAACTTTTGGTTTTGAAAAGCGAAATCATCAACCGTCATTTCTCCGTAAGTCCCGTTTGTTTCAAGGTTACGGTATGCTTCTTCGAGGGATTTAGTTATATTTTTCGTTCAAAGCACTTGATCTACAATGTTTGATGTTGAGGGAGATTTGTTTCGAGTCCCATGATTTGAGAAAGTGGCTGTGTTTTTCTGTGGTACAGCTATTTATCGGACATTGACCGAATAGCCGTGAATGATTACCTGCCAACGCAACAGGACATCCTCCGTGTGCGAGTGCCGACGACGGGGATCGTAGAATACATATTTGATCTTGAAGAAATTAGGTTTAGGTGAGCGATTCAGTGTTGGAAAAAAAATACGGAGGACCCGAGGAGTTGCAGCCTGCGTGTTTTTTCCTCTTTCCTGTGCATGATTCGCTCGCTGGCTTGACGAGCCGCTAGCTGTTTCCGTTTCGTTGGGTGAATGTGATAGAAAAACGGAACGCTAAACGTGAAAATCAATCGTATGATTTTGCAATCACGAGGTCCGAGTTTGAATGTCATAGTTTCGTCAAAATCTCCTCTTTCCATGAATGATGTCGAGAGTTTAGATGTAGTCTTTTATCGATGTTGATCTCTTTTTCTAGGATTTGATGCGTTTAGCCATCGAATGAATGCTTTAAAACTACGACTTTCCTTGGTTTTCACGGTACAAACCGCTTTTGTTTGCCAAAGAATAGTAGTCCCTTTGGTACCTCGGTGTTTTGATGAAATATCGTCTGTGCTATTGAACTGCCTGACGGACAGGGTTCTCGAGCGTTTTGGTTATAATCCTGGTGAGGTTGTTTGTCTTCTTAAATTTAATATCTTGGCGTCGGCTAATCATCGAATTAACGCTTATTTTTGTCTAAAATTGGAATTCAGTTACCAAGTGATCGAAGGTGGGAGACTTCGTGCATATTGTTTTGAGCGAAAGGTAGATCGGGATCGGTCGGTGACTCGTGGTCACGTTTTTTATCCGCTTCGCCTCGAGAAGTCTTGGGAAGGATTTTTGGGGTGAGGTATTCGTATGGTTTCTTGCGTTCCATCAGATTCGATTTTCCTTTTGTCGCGACGCTAACTTTTTTTGTGGGGAGGGGAAGAAGCGAGGGTGTTGGGATTACCGAAATAAGGGCGACGACAAAACGGCTTGTAACTGAGAATCCTCACAAGCGCCGTGAAGCCCCCGGAGTGTCGAGGAAATCGGGGAAAGGCGGAATTTATTTTCCGTGCCTGGAAGCCGTGATTTTCTTGCTTTGCTGCTGCTGCTGCATGGCCGCGATTTGTGTCTCCTGGAAAAACTTTATTTCCTCGTATATCACTTTCGTATGCATCACCGTTCACTTCCTCGTCAAGAAATTCAATGTTTTTCTTGAAATGTGTGAGGAATATGTTACTCACAATTGTCTTTCTTTCTGCTCGTACTTGCCATCTAGAATCACTTGCCTCCCCTCAACCGAACCGAGCCTCGAAACGATGCGGATAACTTGGTACTGTACCGGTAAATTTTTTTTTTCTGTAGAGCCCCTTCTGAAATAAATTTTGAAGACGGGTCTACTGAATGATTCTGAAGTCTATGGCTTTTAGGAAAACTGTACAGTACAACTTATCTTGGATTACAGACATGAAGGTCCTTATATTTTTCATTTTTTGTCATGCATTTTCTCCATAAATACTGTAATCAATTTCTTTTCTCGATTTTCTGGGCTCGTCTTGGATTCCGCAGAAGAGCGGAGATCAGGTTTAGAACATCTGATTTCATTTGATGAAGCGGTGGGGAATTCAGGCGACACCTATGAAATTTGTAATGGCGAAGAAAGTTGACATTGCTGCCCAACTAGCGGCCAGATCCGGCCTCCAGACACTCCATCTCTCCCGTGTCCCTTTTCTGTAATTCAAGGTGGCAGCCGCTACTTTTCAAAATGTATGCCGTATTGAAAGATGAATTTGAAAATGCAAAATGTTGCTCCACCCTTCAAAAAATCTAGAAGGCTATGCTTGTGATGCAATACACTGCACTGAATTCAATTTGAAATTTCTTCAGAAGGAAAACATTTGGAAATTTTTGTCTATTGTGGCCCACAAGAACTCTCCACCTCCAGAATGTGGCCCTGGGCGACAAAAAATGTATTCATGTGGCCCTTGGCGACGTCTAAGTTGGACAGGACTGTTTTGTAATGATTAATTGAAAGATAATGAACATGAAGCGCGTGTTACTCGTGGATCGACGTTCCATGAGGCGTATGCTAGGAATTCGGCGTGTTCTTGGAATGTCCTGCGGCCACAGAGGGAGCAGCACTTCGTTGAAACCTGTCCAGTCGTTCTGATAGTAGCCGTTTCCTTTTGATTTTCCTTCTTTCTTTTCTTCACCTCTCCTTCTGTCTCTTTTCCGTGTTGTTGCAGTTATTTAAGTGATATCGACAGGATTTCTGACCCCGGTTACTTGCCAACGGAGCAGGACATTCTCCGAGCCAGAGCGCCGACGACCGGTATCACGGAATATCCGTTCGATTTGAACTCCATCATTTTCCGGTAATCCTCCCCCCTCGTAAAATAAAAGAATGTCAGGTGCGCGAAGGGAAGCATTTCCGGGGGGAGTTAATTGAGTCGTCGGTCCACCACTTGCCGAAACTGTTGTTTTCTTCAACAATTTTGGAAATTTGCAACTAACAGTTGTAAATTTCGCGTTGCGTTACTCAGCAAGAGAAGGAGTGAATCGTTCAGGGAATCGTGAACTTACTGTATTCATGATGAAATTTGTGTCATCGCAATGTGAGCATTTTAACCTGAAGGAAGAATCCTGGCATCATGTCTTCGGCGCACGAAAGAGGAAAAGGGAAAATATTCGGAACATCGACTAGTAACTGGTACATGGAGAAATGGGAGGGAATTAGGAGCATTTTTAGGACTGCGATAATTGTCGAGTCAAAATGTGAGGGAATGGAATGAACGGGTCTTTGTCAGGGTGAGGATTTTTGACTCCGAATGGTGTGTTGGATTAGTAATGACTGAGTCATTCAGAGATTTATCCTGAAAAGACCACAAATTTTCAATTTTAATTTCCGATGGCCGAATGATACCGGGATTTCTTATTGTCATTCAAGCTGTCTCACAGTCCTGTGACACAAATTTCATGATATGTTGTCTTGTGAATCTTGAAGCAAGCGAATCGTCCTGTCTTCAAAACCTTTTCTGAAATGCGTTATCCTTTCTTTATATGAGGAAGAACATAAAAATCAATTTGAATTTTTGAAAAATCGAATAGAAATTTCATGAATTTCTTCAGAATTGTACTGTGGCTTTTTCATATTATGGGTTAAACGCTCACATTTTTGGACATGCGACCACCCTAAGAAAATATTCGCAGAATCTGGAAAATTTCGTTGTCGAAACCATGTTTGGTCGTTGAACATTAATTTGCTGTATTTTGAGGAATAAAAAGTTGAAATTACGGGAAATTCTGGCTACTTGGAAAAAAAATTGTTCACGTGATTGCAATTTTTAACGCTAACTATTCGTGTGTTCTGCGCGTTGCTTATCTGTAAAAAAAAAAAACTACTGTGAATTGCTGGCGCCTGGCTTCGAAATTTATCGTTCATGTAGCAGGATTTCCTTAGATTAGTGAAAAATTAGAAGACCTTCGCTGCCTGTGAAAAGCAGCTCTTGTGTGAAGCCTGATCCGAATATTGAACACGCATTGAGGATTCAACGTATGAATTGAAGTATTGTACAGTAATTTATTCCCCTGTCAAAAACCGGGTTCGGTTGATCATTCGTTCGAAGTGTGTTTCTAAATTTGAAAGTTTCGGCACGTGGCGAGATCGATGACTTTTGAAGCACGGCTTATGTGCAGCGTCACGAAATAACGCGGGAATCAGCTTTTCTGAAAATCTAATCGACTCGCAATGAAGCGCTTTAACGCGTCTCCGGTGCAGGATTTTCGCATGCTGATTCCGTGTCTCACTTCACTTCTTCATCTGCAAGCGGTCGATTCTGCCTGCGTTTGCATGTTTTGATCTTAGCCGTAACGATTTTCTCCGAGTTTGCAACGCATGGGTTTTGCCCCCCATCCTCTTTTTAGCCGTGTAGCTTAGTAAAAGCCGGTCCTGCCGTTTTTCAATGATTCCGTCGCGACACTGTTGGTATTTGTACGTGATTCCGTTGGATGTTTTCCGCGTGTGCGACGACAGGATGGTGGACGTGGGAGGACAGCGCAGCGAGCGCCGGAAGTGGATCCACTGTTTCGAGAACGTAACGTCGATCATTTTCCTCGTGGCTTTGTCCGAATACGACCAGATCCTGTATGAGTCTGAGAAGGAGGTGAGGGAAAACGTCGCTTTGTGTCTATTACGGCGGGATGACTCGGTTAATGGACTTGTTCCGTTACGGGGAGCGTCCAGTACTGTACGGAATCCGGAAATTCGGCGCTAGTTTATGTACCGTTCTTCATGTATGTGACCCAGGGTCAGTTTGCGGCGCATGTACGTGAAGCAACTGCCACTCAATGAGCATGATTTTAAGTTTTTCACGAATGTAATGTAGATGTCGCTTCGCTAAGAATCACCTCGACCCTCTTCTTGTTCTGGTTTTTTTTCCCCAAAATCAAATTAAATTATTTCATTGAGGTTAGGTTAGATGTCATGTCAAGTTATTTTTTGTTACGTTAGGGTACTTCAAGGCAATTCGCACTACTGTATATTCAATCAAGGTTAGTTTACTTTCGGTTAGTTCACATTGCTTTGCCGTATTCACGCGAAGGGAATCTAGGCACTCCACAAATGTAAGCAATTTCAAGAACTTCGAGTACAAATATTTTCAGAAGAAGTATATGTTTTTATTCTGGTTGAAAGTTTTCGACTCACTTCATTCTTCAGTTCCTCTGAATGTAAAAACGAACTGTACGGTACTCGAAGCTACAGTACTTCGTTTCGGTGAGCTCAACTCTGACGTGTCTCTATCTTGTTGCGCAGAATCGAATGGAGGAGAGCAAAGCTTTGTTCAAGACGATTATCATGTACCCATGGTTCCAGCATTCCTCGGTCATTCTCTTTCTAAACAAGAAGGATCTTCTCGAGGAAAAAATTATGCAATCCCACCTCGTCGACTACTTCCCTGAGTACGAAGGTGAGTTGTTAGAAAACTGCGTTTTCTATGTTTTCATCATGCATTTTTCAATTATTGAAACAAGAAGGATCTTCTCGAGGAAAAAATTATGCAATCCCACCTCGTCGACTACTTCCCTGAGTACGAAGGTGAGTTGTTAGAAAACTGCGTTTTCTATGTTTTCATCATGCATTTTTCAATTATTGGAGGAATCGAGGCTTTGAACGGATTCGATTTTCATGTTCGTGTGGTCCTGCGTCAGAAGAGTCCAAATTTTAAAAGGCGTCCTAATTTTTGATCAGATGATTTTCAGCTTATTTTTTGTTACGGTTCGAGTAATCGTGTTCCTTTTCAAAATCCGTTTTTGACTTCCCTGTAATATCCGTCTTAGATTTCTGCAAGATCAGATGGGTGTCGCCTTAATCGCTTATCTGTCCCGAAATTTCAACGTAAGAAAATAGCAAGATACAAGCGGCACCTGTCATGTTATAGGAAACCTTGAGCTTTGTGAAATAGCGCGGTTTGCTTTTGTGCGCAGAATTGGCAAACAATTTGGTGATGAAATCTTGAAAACCTGTGAGCTGCTTCGTTAAAATTCTGTGTCGGAAGAACGATAAACTCAAGAACTCACTTTCGTTGATTTAGTCGTAATCAGACGATTAATCTCTGTTCAATTATAATTTCATCAGGACCAAAATTGGATCATGTAGCAGCGAGAGAATTCGTCTTGAAGATGTATTTGGACCAAAATCCGAGTCCTGACCGCATGTGCTACTCCCATTTCACTTGTGCTACAGGTTTACTCAAAACGCTCTTTTAAGCATTGTTCTTATCAAGTCAGCCCCATCACTTCTTGCAGGAGGCGGATTTTTCACTTTCACGTAGGGTTGTTTTAA
Source organism: Notodromas monacha (assembly GCA_905338405.1). Taxonomy (NCBI): domain Eukaryota; kingdom Metazoa; phylum Arthropoda; class Ostracoda; order Podocopida; family Cyprididae; genus Notodromas; species Notodromas monacha. The sequence continues at coordinate 27,814 of CAJPEX010001935.1, forward strand.
GTTGAGCGTAATCTTAGAGTCGACACTTCTGTCTTGGTCGTGTCCGTAGAGTCCTCTGACGCAAAGATGAGCACAAAAAATGTCGATTTTTCTTACAGAAAGCTTTGATTGAGGATCTTGCAGAAGTATTGTTGAGATTGTGGACATTTCGGTCCTGCGTAAGAAGGGAAGTGAGTATGCAGGAGAATGTGCGGAGACCGAAGCCAATCATGGTTTTTTTTTTGTATCAGGGATGAAAACGTTCGCGCAAGCGTGTTCTAAAGCCATTCTTGGTCCAAAAATTGGGTCTGTTTCGTAACTCGAAGCAGTATTTTTCGTGCTGTTGTCTAGGATGTCTTGTGGTCTGCGATGTGGCCTAATTTGGTGCCGTCAGAAAAAAATTCACGCCGTTCACGTAGTTTCTCGTTTTCATCAGGTCCTCAGCGGGACGCCATTGCGGCGAGGGAATTCATCCTGAGGATGTTCGTAGACTTGAATCCTGATAGTGAGAAGATCATTTACTCCCATTTCACTTGTGCCACAGGTAAATCACCTCACCTATTTTCCTCCGTTTCCGCCTGCTGTTGTGCACGCACGTCCTTCTGGGAAAATGATTACTTCCTTCTTTCCGGTCTGTGTGTTTCCTTACGTAGTTTTGGTTAGAAATGCTGTCTGTTGTGTGGTTTGGGATTATTTTACTTCAATCGTTCAATGGTCAAGCTTGCATCTCTGAAACTTCATACAGATGTCGCCTGAATCGCCCAAAATGAATGGGAGTATGATTTGAATGATTCAAGCCGGACCAATGTGACAACGCAGAGAAATATTGTCCGGCACCTTGAACGTTGAAGTGGGAAAATCCTTGGGTACGATTTGTGTTTGGCGAACGAAAACTTCCATGGGAAAGTCTGGAAAATAACTCAGAAGTGTGTCTATTTCATCGAAGTTTCTCAGTGGATTCGTGAATGATTTTTAATGCGTTCTTGAAATTGATAATTTNCCAAAATTGGATCATGTAGCAGCGAGAGAATTCGTCTTGAAGATGTATTTGGACCAAAATCCGAGTCCTGACCGCATGTGCTACTCCCATTTCACTTGTGCTACAGGTTTACTCAAAACGCTCTTTTGAGCATTGTTCTTATCAATTCAGCCCCATCACTTCATGCAGGAGGCGGATTTTTCACTTTCACGTAGGGTTGTTTTAAGTTGAGCGTAATCTTAGAGTCGACACTTCTGTCTTGGTCGTGTCCGTAGAGTTCTCTGACGCAAAGATGAGCACAAAAAAATGTCGGTTTTTCTTACAGAAAGCTTTGATTGAGGATCTTTCTGAAGTATTGTTGAGATTGTGGAAATTTCGGTCCTGCGTAAAAAGGGAAGTGAGTATGCAGGAGAATGTGCGGAGACCGAAGCCAATCATGGTTTTTTTTTTTATCAGGGATGAAAACGTTCGCGCAAGCGTGTTCTAAAGCCATTCTTGGTCCAAAAATTGGGTCTGTTTCGTAACTCGAAGCAGTATTTTTCGTGCTGTTGTCTAGGATGTCTTGTGGTCTGCGATGTGGCCTAATTTGGTGCCGTCAGAAAAAAATTCACGCCGTTCACGTAGTTTCTCGTTTTCATCAGGTCCTCAGCGGGACGCCATTGCGGCGAGGGAATTCATCCTGAGGATGTTCGTAGACTTGAATCCTGATAGTGAGAAGATCATTTACTCCCATTTCACTTGTGCCACAGGTAAATCACCTCACCTATTTTCCTCCGTTTCCGCCTGCTGTTGTGCACGCACGTCCTTCTGGGAAAATGATTACTTCCTTCTTTCCGGTCTGTGTGTTTCCTTACGTAGTTTTGGTTAGAAATGCTGTCTGTTGTGTGGTTTGGGATTATTTTACTTCAATCGTTCAATGGTCAAGCTTGCATCTCTGAAACTTCATACAGATGTCGCCTGAATCGCCCAAAATGAATGGGAGTATGATTTGAATGATTCAAGCCGGACCAATGTGACAACGCAGAGAAATATTGTCCGGCACCTTGAACGTTGAAGTGGGAAAATCCTTGGGTACGATTTGTGTTTGGCGAACGAAAACTTCCATGGGAAAGTCTGGAAAATAACTCAGAAGTGTGTCTATTTCATCGAAGTTTCTCAGTGGATTCGTGAATGATTTTTAATGCGTTCTTGAAATTGATAATTTTTTCCAGTAAGTTTTCAGTCGCTGTGTAGTAATCTTGTGATGAGCGTGAGTCATGCTTCCTTGTCTTTCTTCTCTTCATCTCGCTTCATCCGGTGCATGCGAAAAACTTGGATAAATGCAGATACTGAGAACATCAAGCTTGTGTTCTGCGCGGTGAAGGACACGCTTATGCAGTCTGCCTTGAAGGAGTATAACCTGGCTTGAAACCTACTGATGACGGCGTTTACGGAAAAAAGAGAAATATTCGTGCTTGCATTTACGCCTTTTACCTTACGTTTTGCATGGATCTGGGCTTTCTCTTGATGTTTCGGGGGATTGCTTGGAGGCTGCCTTAGTTAAGTTGGTTGTGTTCAACGAGTTACCGTGGATGATGCCTAGGCTGTATGACATGTTAACGTAGTTACCCGGACAAGAAGGAATACTGTATTCTGGAGATTTAGCTTCATTTGAGCACATCGGGGTTTTAAGGTGAAGGCCGTGGTGCCGAAACGCAGTCATAACTTGTGTTCCTTTCCCGTGCATGTTCTTTTTTTTCTGTGGGAAGAATGGTATAAAAACATTTCCTCCCCTTTTTGTGGTGTGCTTTTCTTGTATTCTTGGTATTCTTCTGCATGGGCTTGAATTTCTTGGATATGCCTAGCTTGCGTAAATATAAGACGTGCCATTTTCTGATTTTAAGGAAAGATCTTACAATTTTTGAAGCTCAGGTTCAAATAGGAGAACTTTATTTTCAGGGCTGGTCTAGAATTATGCGCACAATAAAACAAATAAAATCTCGTTCACTCACTGAGCATTGAGTTGAAAGCATGATCAAAACCATGGATTTCTCGTACAATAAAAAAAAATTTTGCGGAATTTGTCCTACCTTGCATAGATCAAAGAAGTAAATTTTCCTGAATCAGATAGATTGACGTGCATCTGTTGCATTTTTATATGACTTCAGTTTTGGCAACCATTTTTTTTTTCATAATAGTAATTTATGTAATTGGACATCACCCATTTGAGGCTAAGTGGCCAAATTTACTTCGCCATCCCCACATCAGGTACTATTGTAATTGCTCAGTTACGTTTGAAGTGATTTTTTTTTTGCAAATTTATGTTTTTCTTTCCCGAAGAAAGTGCGAATGCGTCTCAAATTTGCCAGCGAACTTCTATCCTCAGTTAGTGACTGAAAACGTATGAGTACTGTATTTCTTAGAATCGATGGCGTCTTGTATTCGGGTAAATTTGGCATTCTGATAGGAGGGACATGTTCTCAGGTGTGATGAAAATGCTGATGATTTTTGCTTGTGTTCTCTTTCCGCAATTCAGATACGGAGAACATCCGGTTTGTATTCGCAGCCGTCAAGGACACCATACTTCAGAGTAATCTGAAGGAGTACAATTTGGTCTAGTGCTCGTTTTGTTTCCGTGCGAGGTTGGCGGAAGGTTCTCTTTCGGTTTGAGTTCATTTTTTGTCTTAGCGAGAAGGGAGGAAAAACGAAAAGAATTTTCCCGGATGATGATGAGTCGAAGAAGCAGAAGTCGACACGAAAAAGAGGAACACTTCTGGGTCCGAATTCTACTCCATTCAAGTGTTTTCTTTTTCTAATTTTGAATGCCAGTGTTCGGTGCTTGCGATCCGCCAAGTCTTGAAGGCGCTCCCCGGGGGTAAAAGAGGAAGAAAGAGGAACATTATTCTGGTTTCGTCGTCCCCCCCGCCCAGCAGTTTAACGTCGTTGCGAAGCTAGCACGCTTTCGATGTTCAGCTTTACGTTGGCCGTCGGCAGGCGTGGGCGACGTGTGAATTTGTATCGGCTACGTTCGGATTTATTTATGTTATTTTTTGTTTCGAAAACAAACGTCCGTTTCAATCGACAAAGCTCGCCTCTTTTTTTTCCCCCGACGAATCCAAAAAGTCGTGTTGCCGTAAAAGAAGAAGAAAAACGGATTTTTTTCTTCCTTATCCTTTGTAAAAAAAGTTGCGAGGAATTTTACATCGGTTCGCTTACTTGATTTCTTTTTTACAGTACGGTGCTTGGTTCGATGGGGAAAGGAGCGAGTTTAGGCGAGAAGGACGTTTGGTTTTTCGGTCGGAAGGATAGCCGGGGATTAGTTACTAGGAAAGGAAGGCTTACCAATGTTCGGTTGCTCGTCGCGTGTAATTATTTATTTTTGAGGTTTTTTTTTATTTCCCAGCGAACGACCCGCTGGCTTGTGATCGTATTTTGTTTTTTTCCCCGAAATCTGAATGTTGTGTTCGCGTGTCCTTGTTTGTTTGAGGATCTTTCACGACTGTCGACGAATTAGAGGCCCCATTCGTGTGATGCAATAACGGTTGCTTTGGGTCCGATGTAACGCAGGAATGTCATGCCAAAATTAGGGGAAACGATTTGTGTGTGTGGGGGGGGGGGGTATAATCAAAAAAAGAAAAACTCGCCGATTTTGCTCGAAAAAAAAGTCATCGGTTTTATTTTCGGGGGAGGGAAAACGGAAACGGCTCACAGGCATAGGGGGTATTTTGAGAAGCGTTCGGTTTGTCGGCATGCATCCGGTTTTCATTGGCACTCTTCCGACGCGGAGGGAAAGTATTGTGAAAGGGTGACGCCGAGCTGCCCCCCCTTTTTCCGGTCCCATCGGTTCTTTTTTTTTTGTGTGATAGCGAATGTAATGATCAGCACAACTTACCTTGGCCAAAAAGTGAGTTGCTCTTCTTCGTCGTGATGCTATTTTGTGTCCCGTTTCGCGAAATCATGGTGCATTTACTGACTGAGAATTGACCCCCGTCTTTGCACTGTCATAATTCGTATCTTTGGAGTGCGTTTACGTCTGCAAACGTCTTCTTGCTAATGAATTCATGACTGCCTTATTTCTGCGATTATAGGCCGCACATTTTTACTCCCCGACAGATGCGCGTTTAAGATCTCGGGTGCAGCCTGTTTTTGAGAATAGGCCGCCAGTGACCAGAGTGGCCTATATTCAATAATATGAGAGTGGTAAGAGATTAAGTCAGGGCATGATTTGGAAAGACAAAAACCTTGCCTTGGGGAGGGGAGGGGTAAAGCACCTAGCCTGGTGTTTTGGTGGGTCATTTGCGTATCGCGGGAGTTTTTATCAAGAACTTTAATTTGCATACTATTTAAATACCTTTGAAATTTCATAAACCAAATGCGATTACTGTGTAATGCGTGTATTCGTTGCATTTTTTCCTCTGAAATTCCAAAAATTTTCCAATTGTTTCGTCGACGAATCGCTGCCCTGAATTAAAGTGCGGCCCATATTCGCGTTAATAAGGTACGGTACTTTAATTTGTAAAAAAAAAAAAAAGAAAAAAATGGATCCTTCTGGTCATATCAAGGTGAGCAATCAAGTCCATTAGGGTTTTAGAAGGGTTTTTGCCTCATTCCTCGACACTTGAGGAATGCTTGATATTCGTGAAAGTGCAGTTATTCACCTCTTCACCCAGTTGGTCACCATCGCTTCGACAAGAAATTCTGCATGCGGTCCCTCGTAGAAATGTCTGGTTTTCGGGAAGTCGTTCTGATCATTAAGGATTTTTTTTCTGAGTGCGGGAGGATTTTAACGAGTGCTGACGTCGCTTACTACCGTGTGATTTTCTACTCCGACTTTCTGACCCCCCTCACAAAACGTCGTAGCTGAGGAAGAAGCAGAAACACGGAGCGAAAGGGAGTCTTCTTTGCTTGTTCGTTTTGAGCGTGAGAGGCGAGCTTGTGCTTCGTCGCCTTTTTTTTCGAAAAGGGAAGGGAATCGTGGCTAGAAGCTCTTCGGAAGGGAGGATAACTCGTGTGTATGTGAGTCGTGGTCCGGGGGTTTCCTGAAAAGTGGGGGGGTCTGATTTTTTGCCCCCTCCCTGAAGGGGTTTTCTTGGGGCTGCTATAAATGCGAGATGCAGGTGCGAGTGCGGGCGTGAGTGTGGACGATTATGACTTTTTCTTTGGAAATGGAGGATCGGGCATGATTGCGCTGTTTATGCTACTGGTTTATTATTGGGGACATTCATTGCCTTGAATAAAAACGGCAAACTTCGTAAGAAAAACAAATGATTTTTTTCACTTGTCATTCCAGTGTGGAATTCTGTCCCTGTTCGTGTCTATTATATTTCTTCAGATCCATTAGGGCTTCATATGTTGGTATGTGTTGCATATTTTGAATTTCCATGAAAACCTAATTTGCCTCGAGCATGAACTATTCACCTACATAACCTGCACTTATCGTGGAGGACACCGGCAATTTGGATACTGATGAGTATTACAATCGAAGACTGATGGCCTGATTGCATTTTAGCTGCCATGAAGATAACTTTAATGAAAAATACCGCACTTGTACATTAGTACAGTACTGTATATACTGTACGACGTTCACCTCTTTTCGGAATAATGAAAAAATGGGTGCACGTGATAGGAGATATATACAGTACACAAGTCCATCTGTACTTCTGGTCACCTTTTCAACGCGAAATTAGTACCGTATCATGCTACTGTATATATAGCCATACCGAGACATGAAAATTCGAACAAGTAAAAGTTGAATGTCATTCAATTCATCTCTTTTTGCCTTAATTTGTTTTCTTATATTTGTAGATGCTTCATTTGAGGTGCAGGTGATAATGCACATTTTAATCAGGGAAAATTTTGGTGCAGGTTTTACTCAAGGATTATTTTTCTGCGAAGAAATTTATGTGAGGGTCTTACTCAGCACAGGGGCGTGTCGTGATATATTGGAGTGAATAGGGGTAATGAAGAAGTTGAAGCTGGGTGATGCAACTTCTCTTCCTCAATGACTGCAGTAAAAAATTTGAGCAAGCGTTTTTATATAGTGATCATTTATGTACAATGCAGGGATAATCACAACTTGCGAGCAGAAATTGAGTTATAATACGTTCAAAAATAAGTTGTGGACTGAAACTTGGGAATTTCTCAGTGAATTAAAGAAAAGAACAGTTTTAAATTATTTCTTCAGCCACAATTTGTTACATTCAGATGAATTTGTGAAATTCAATCGATGTCAAATGACTTCGATTTCAAGCTAAACAATATTGAATTTACAATTTTCTACTGAAAAATATAAAATTTGTATGATTTATTTTGATCTTTCGGTGATGATGCTCCTGCGTGGAACTATAATTGATCCTATGATATCCCAATCTTCAGGGAAAACACTTTCAAAATACTTCGGAATAACGAAACTCATGCATGCAGAAACGGATCTCCACATACTGTAGTTTCGATATGCGGGGATCATTTGTAAATTAGAGTGCACATCATCACTGATGGATTAATCGAGCAAAAAGAAACGATACGTGCGTTATCATACGCATTATGCTTCCCATGAATTTCTCCCGATTTAAGTCGTCTCAAATGAACTGCTGTCAATATCGAAGATAATAGCATTCATATATACATATTATTGTTGTGTGTGCGGGAATCTTTGCATTTCAAAATAAGTCATCATCAGCATGCATACACCAGATCAAGCGTATGGGAAAATAACGGTCTAATTAGCATTCCATGCCAGTAAATTCCCAGCCCGATGCGCGCATTCCCCAGCAAGACCGCCGGCGTAATGCGTTCTGTGAGAACTTGCGCATCTCATGACGAAATCTTAAGCGTTGCATGTGAGTGATGTGACGCAACATGGCGTCATCGAATCCTATTGTTTTCGATATTCCCAGACCGCGGACAAGCCTTATGTTCAAATCGTGTGCTTTTTAAGTACAGCACAGTAACATGAATGAATATGAAATGAGGCGAATATATAGACGACGACTTTCACTGAGAGTTCTGCATGGAGGGAAATTGTGTTTACCGTGCATATAGGAAGATTTTCCGTGAACTTGAGCTTTCTCAATTATGATATCGATTCGTAGAAATAGACTCTGCATATAAGTGTTAAATTTGAATACTGTACTCTGATCAATTTACATAATATTACGGCTTGTATATGATTTGAATCATTCATCATCAGAATGAGAACAAATTAGTCGACCATGTCTCAAATTAAGCGTACGCGTCTGCTTCATTTGAAGATCGATTTATACATGCAGATTCGAACGTATACAGTGCTGTATAATATGCTCTACTTATTGTAATGATGTACATCACTTCATTGCGATGAGTGCATGCTGAACGCTGATTTTCATACAGTTATACTGCAGTGCGCCTCCTAGTTATCATGAAGTGATTAGGTTCAATCATGTGCAAAATTTTACATCAGTTAATTATTGACCCGAATTCTCCATTCGCTGATATTTTATCGATTCGATTGCAAACTTCACATAATTGACTAAACCTAGTTACTTTCCAGAGGCTAATTATGCGTCATGGGAGTAACAGAAGTCTATCGTCCCGAAGTCAACTCCGAGACGTTGCGAAATGCCGTTATTTGGGAGGCTTTTGAGTAGGAAGCGAGGCACGTTGACCGCGAGGAAAGAGAGCAGCGTTTGTGGAGGCGGCATCTGCGGTGACCCAGTTGGTGTGCGGATGAGGAAGGTCGCCCTGTTCTCCAAACTTCTGGCGGCTTTCGGGTCATATACTGCTTCACGCAGTATCACGACGCAGGAGTTCGCTTTGCGCTGGCTTGTTGGGTTAACTGCCTTCTGAGGAGTGGAATGGTACGTGGTGTCCGATTGAAAGACGTTCGCAGTGTTCCTTATATACGAAGATCCTCAGCAGATGCTCAAATATCTGTCGTCGGATCATCTTTTCATACCCTTGAAGTTTATGTGATGCATACAGCAGTACGCTATACGGTTTGCTGCAAAAAAAAAATTTTAAGCAATCCGGTGTAATTCATTACTTTTATCGACGTGATCATTGCCGATCCTTTTGAAAGATTTGTTGTGTTATTATTGATGCACCGTCGAAAGAACGACGCGTTTATATGCTATTTTGTTGCGCTTGAAGTATTTTCTGAGTGTAAAAATTTCTCGGAAAATCCCACGGCGGGGGTATATAATCACACACTCATCTCATATCAGAAAACTCGTGTACATATACTGAACCTATACTGTACAGTAATTCCCGTGGACTGAAATACTGTGTGTGTCATGTGTGCAGATTGTCAGCAATATGTCTATACTTACGTTTCGCAGCGACGCGACATTGCGAACAGTGATTTACAGTATTTGAATTTTTATGTTAGTGAAGCAGCGAAGTTGATTGAATCTAAGAGGTCGCCTCTATAATTCCTTCACAGCTGTGCTTTATTGTTGAAATGTGTGTGCCCGTGATTGAATTAAGTATAGTATACAGTATCGGCGTGATTATATATGGGAAAGTACACTTGTACACATACTGCTATACGATAGTACTGTATATACACAGCGAAGTGCTTTTGTGAATGAAAATTGTAACCCTTCCGAAGCTGCTGTGCTTTCTGGAGTGATGCAAGGTTTTCGGAGGACGATTATTGGGACTTATACCTTCGTTATGGTGTTGAGGTAAATTGACTCAATCAAGATTGTGTGTTTAAACGTATCGAAAGGCATTGCAGAGAAAACCAATATGCCATCAACCGATTGTTAAGGTATCATTCACAAAGCATAGAAGTATTCAAATTCTGCATCAAGCTTCTGAAATTATGCATTACTGAAGAAAACAGACGGATAGCCATTGATTAGCGTGCGTGATTTTTATCTTCGTCACATTTTATCCCGACCCGACGTATTTTAATCGGCACGTTACGAAGGTGACCCTGTTGAGCTTTTCGCGGTTGGTTTGATAAATTTAATTTTTACGTCGTACGATAATGGTGGGTTTGAATACTGTACATGCAGATGACGGAAACCGAGGAATTCCCTTGATTTTGGTGGGCAACCTTTGCGGCACGATCGCGGGGTCGGCAAGCGTGAACCCGCGGTTATGGCACGGCTGACTTTTTTTCCGCGCGTGCGCGTTGCCGAGAGAGCGGATATACAATATTCTTTTCCTGTGCATCGGTGAGCGCAGTGCGCATTTTCTGGTGGAATGCGAGTGCTGGTGGTGGTGGTACTGGTGTGGATTTCACTGTGTTTTTTTTTATTTTTAGGATTTCATTTTTAACCCTTTTTATGTGGCGGAATTGTGTGTCCAGCATGAGCACTGGAATGATGAAAGAACATGAATTGAGAACAAATGCGTGAGTTGGGAAAAGTGCAATATTATTTTATTCTGCAAGAAGAACATTTTTGCTAGAATAAAAAAAATTATTGATGGGTGGCATTTTTCCTGCATTCTTAATCCAACACACAGCATTCCAGCTGCAATTTATCGTAATGGAAAAATCTTGCCCAACGTTATCCAAAAGCCTTACATAAGACATATCTAGTAAATTTGCAGAGAAATATACAGTGCTGTATACATATGTACAGAAGAATAAAGGGATATACTGTATATTTACAGGTGGACATTTAGCATTGAATATTTCTGAAAACAAGAGGATTTATACTCTTCTGAGATTTTTCATAACCTCTCAACCTAGATGAATTTTGGTGATCTTTGGTCAAACTGGAGTGGACTGAAAATAGCAATGTTTCTGCTTTCATCAGGCTTCATTGCATAGCATCTGAAATAGTGTGCAAAAATCCGGTTTTGGGTTTGCTTTTCCATATATTGGGCTCTCATCTCTACAGGAATCTTGTTGACAACAATATTCTCTGTAGAATATTTTTTTTCCTGTAGGGTTCTCTCTGCACCCATCATGTTACAGGGGTTTTCTACAGAAATCTCTCATCTGGTTCCTTGAATGCTGTTGTAGAAATTGAGAGTCCACCTGTAACTAGATACCCCTTTATTCTTCTGTATGTGTATACAGTACCTTATATTTTTCTGAAAATTTACTAGGTATATTTTATTTATAGTAAGGCTTTTGGAGGACGTTGGGGAAGATTTTCCATTAAGCTAAATTTGAACTGGAATGATGTGTGTTATTGTATTGTTGAAAATATTAATAGCAAATAGATTTTAATTTCTCGCAAAATTTTGCTTAGATGCATCCATGATAGTTGACATTGCCAACATCACAGATGAAAAGATTAAAAAATTTTGTGATCATCAAAACAAACAAGTACCGTATATAAGCTGGTAGGTTCATCTATATTTACCAGATTATCCAACACTACAGCTATTAACACTTGTATTCTGGTGTTGGATAAAATAAGTTCAGGTGGAGCCCAGGTGTTTTTTTCGTTCTTCAAGATTAAGGTAGTCATTACGTCACGACATCCTATAATGAAAAATCTCTCTGGTAAAAAAAAAGAAAGCCGCGGTAGCTCAAGTAATGATGCAGTTCCCATTTCTGCTTTTCCGTGTACAAAAATTGAGCCATTTCAACCCGTTGATCATCCTCTAATCTTTTCCGCGTATTGCGCATGTGCTTGGACCGTGAAATTCTGACTAGATTTTAAGCTCTGTGGTCATCATTCGATTTTTTTGCATTTCTCAATTTTTATGGTGTATATGATTACTTGAATCAGGCGAATAGTTCTTTCTTTTTAATTTTTGCGCGTTTTCTCTGAATAAGAGTCTTGATGGGCGAAGAACAAATTGACTTTTGTATGAACCAAAAATTGTATATTCTTGAAAAATTCATTTTTTTATTTTTAACATTACTTTACCTTTTTTCCTTACTTTGTTCATTCTGTGTATGTGTATTGTATTGCATAAAGTTAATATTGGTTGCTCTCTATTTCTTATATTGCTTTGGACAAAAGTTGAAAGTTTTAATAGTTTCCCATTGGGCATTTTCTTCCGCGTTTTTCTCATGAGTGTGTTCGCCCCAACGGCATTTTCTCCTGAACCAATCTTCATTGCATGCCATATATTTGCACATAATGCATGAAAAAGATTTAGAGCTGCATGTGCCATTGTGGAGAGATAGGAGATAACTGTACAGGAAAATAAATGCATAATGAAGTACTTCGCGTATCTTTTTCAAGGTTCGCTAAGAGCAGGTGATAAACCCAGGATATGGTACTTGTACATGAATACTGCGAGGCCGAAGAAAAATTCAAATTGTAGGATCAATTCATTGTTGACGAAGGTAATTGTGAAGCTCTGAGCTATGAATGGGAAGATTTTTTTTTTTTACTGAAACTAAGAGGTTGTAAAATAAATCTCGAAAGCTCTCGAGCTATACGGAGAATTTTATACCGTGTGTGAATCCTTGTCGATAAATCTCCACGCCTCGAAGTCAGTTCAAAACTAGTTTTTTTTATCTTGTTGGAATGTTTGAAAATTAAGATACCTATGAAACCCGGAATTCGTGAAAGGTGAAGTTTTTGTACGCATCTGCTGTTGAAATAATTGGTGTCCTGTAAATTGTCTAAAACTTTTTCGGATGCGACTTTCTCCTGCTTCCGAGGAAAAATTCAAGCTTAAATTTGCCCGGACGAGAAGAGTTATATTCAAATTATACCGAATGCTTGGTACTTGAATTTAATACTTTATGTTCACATTTCACGTACTGGTGGACATTATTCCATGTGCCATACATGAATTACGGACGACTACATCTTCAAAATAATGTAGTATAGTTCCTTATCAACGGAAACTGTTGGACTTTTTTCAATCCAAAGCTCTTTTCATCTACATTTCTGGAATTTAATGCAGGTGTTGACAAAGTCAGGAACTTCCGCGAAGAATAACTTGACCTTATATGACGTATCTTAGTTTAATTTAACCTAACCTCGTGTGAGTTAATCTACCTCACTGTACTTGATTTCATGTAACCCAAAAAGACTGCGGCAAAATAAATCCAGTGCGAAATAACGCGTGGATAAATAAACAACTGGATCAGTGACTTCGGTTTCAGAATGAAAAAAAAGGTCGTGGCGTGAAATTCGAGAGGATAAGTGAATTATGCGTGTACATGTGCGGCGAAATTTCCTTTGTCTGTTGGGTGTTGACAGTGTTGTTCTTGTCGGTTGAATGTTTTTTTTTTTACTTCCGTGTTTTCCTTAAAAAAAAAAAAGACAGGTCTTACTGCTCTCAAGAAAGCCCGGGGTTGCTTCAAATTTGTGTCCGCTGATGTACTTTTTTGGTGTCTATATATATGCATATATGCCGAGGATTCTTAATTTTTCGTAAATTTTTTTTTCACACAGGATTCCGAAGAACAGTCGGAATGCGGTTTTTCCAGGCTTTCCGAAGACGTTCCGCGCCGGAGACTCAATCCGATCTCGTCAGGTCATCGTCAGTTTCGCGAAACGAGGTCGCAGATGCTGCTGGTGATTCGAACGTGTCGTCAACGACGACGGCCGTCAAGAGCAAAGACGGCGGACGTCGACTGACCCGTTTCCTCCGTCGCATCAAGAGTCTCAACAAAGATGGCAGGAAAGACGACAAGTTGCCTGTGATGCGACCTGACCTGATGATGATGGCACCCGACGACGACGGCGACGACGACGACGAGAAGCCGCGAATAAAACAGGTCGAACATGTCACCGAGGATCCTCAAGTCGTGTTGCATTCTGGTGTTTCGATCAAAACCCCTGATTTGCCTGCATCAGACAATAATGACGGGTCGTGTTTTATCGCTGACAACAACAATGAAGAGGAAACGACGACGAGGAACGGAGCGTACTTCATTCAGGTTAATTTTAGCGCATTATTGCGAATCCGAGTACAGTATTGTAAATATCGTACCACAAACAGAACTGGCAAAAAGGATATACAATACTGTATAGTACTGTGTAAATCGCGTTACAACAAACTCCCAGGGACCTGAAAAAAAAAACTCGTCATAGCAAAGAATTCGATATAAGGATATTCGTGGTTCTTTGAGTATGCTGTACATAGAACTGAAATTTTGTGAACGGGGAATGGATGTTTCAAAGTACAATGTTTTCATTACATATATTTGAAGAATTGCCCTAATTTCGAAATTATTTTGATGAAACAATAGAGAAAATTCAAATTGTGAAATATGATTATCTTATTTCAGACTTTCCTTTCCTAAATATTCTAAGAATTTTTATCCAAAAACTATTTTACGAATGAGGAATCAACGATGATCAGTCGTTGATAACTCTTTCTAATAATTAAAGGAAAAAGGGATCGGAGATTTAAATCGTTTTCCGCTTTTTGAAGGAAACGCAAAAGCTACTCCGTGAGAGTATTTCAAAATGATATTTATTTATCTTCACACACAGTCGATAACAATACGTTCTACAGAGCAAAGCGGCGTAGAGTCAGCATTTGGACAAGGTCTGGTGCGATCAACTTAAAGCAACATAAACAGCACCTGTATATATAGCCTCAGCTGGCCACGGCCACGGGACGCGCATAGAGAGCCGATTCGGATCGGGGACGTCACGCTTCGTTTCTTTAAAGGAAGGAAGCGTGAGCGCGGTTGAGAAAGAATTCCGTCAACAACGGGATTGGGAAATATAATTACTAGCGCGCCAGGCGCAGCCAAGCGTAGCGGAAATACATTAGCTTAAAAGGGTCACGCGTAAAGTGAAGGGTGTTGTGGTCGTAAATATGACTACAAATCTCCCCTGGTAAACGAGAAAAAGCTCCTGCGTACCAAGTTTTCTCAAAGTGTTTCAGTCAGCGGGAAAAAGGATCAAATTTTCGTTCGATTCCCACACCTCCCCTGATCACGTCTCAGCAATGCTGAAAGACATTACACAGGAAAACGTTCTCATGGGGGAGCAATTACAGTGGTAATAACAACCACACATGCCTCCCCTAACTTCTTCAGGTTCACCAGGAAGCTGCAGAGGTCTGGCACTGCTATGCCTGTACCTCAGTTCACCTTGCACCCCCTTGCAGGTATGTGCTCTTGACCCCCTTAGGCCTTATGCTAAACTCCACTTTGTTAAGTTTTTCGCTTAATTCGAGTGATTCTTTCGCTTGGTCTTACTCAAAATTAGTTCAAATTCCCATTCTCAATGTTTTCCGGTGGTTTTGGGTCGTTTTTCGTGGTAAATTTTGCGTTTTTCGTTCGCGGATTTCGTTCGCGAGATACTCGTTAATGATCAATTTTTACGCAAAACGCGGATGAAAATCAAAAAAGTAAACAGTTTGTTCGTTTGTAGGGCGCGTGAGGAAGGTTTCCTGCGAGTTTCGTTGATTTTCACCGTTCGGTTTCCGAGTTCCCAGCGAAAAGGTGATTTCCCTTAGACCCTTTAACAAAATCGGATCAGATCTGATCCTAGTGCATCTTTTTCAATTTTGCAGTGAAAGCACAAGAAATGGCTAGTTTTGCGGTTGCGGTGCTTCTGCTGGTGTTGCTGGTTCATCCGGACGCGTCATGCGGGAGATGTGCGGTCAAAGATGGCCGCCTGCATTGCTCCGAAGCGTGCGATGCGGACGTGGTTTGAGCGCCCGAGTTCAAGGGAACGATCGTCTTGACTGGTCGGGTCCTTGATTTTGGATGCTTAGAGTTCTTCGGCATCAAGGTATGTCCAAATGGCGAGGTACTGAATGAGCATTATTGAGTTTGTCCTTTTGAATATGCTCAGAGAGTGGAATTGCTTCGACCGACGAGGTGCGAGGGGAATTTCAAGGCTTCGGCCGTGGATCCCGTCGAACTGTGCATCGGGTACGAACAAGCCAATGTTCCTGCCACTGAGTTTGCTTCGACGTCGACAGAGGTGGCTCAGCTGTCGTCAGCTACAACTTTAGCGTCAAAGGAGACGACAGCGTCGGTGGAGGCGACATCTACGGCTCCGGTGGTCATGTTGACATCTGCCGAGCCATTCTCGACGACTGCAGATACTGGCAGATTCTTGCCGGCATCTACAATAAAAATAGAAACTACGACCGTCCCTGGTAAGGGATTCCTTTAAACACCTTTTATGGTTGTAATTAATTTATTCCCTTTCTTGTATCAGCAACGGTGAAGCCATCCATTCTGCTCTCGGTTTTGAATAACTTTTTGGACAACCCTGAGACAACTCTTTTCTCTGGAGAGAGGGCGAATATCACGCTAACTGTCGTTGAAGGGAAAGCTGTCTTGGGTGCCTCAATAACAACCGAGGTCCTCTCTAATTGGGCTATTGGACTGATAAGCGGGTTGAGTCTGACGGTCTTTGGTTTGGCTACTGGATGGTTGGCGCATTGCTTAAGGAAAAAGGTACTTTTCTTCCCCTTTTGCACCCTGTTTGTTAGATGTAACCGTTTCTTTTGCATGGTTCTTTTCTTGCAACTATCTCGTACTAACAGTATTGTCCAAAGCCGCGTAAAAATGATGTTAAACCAAAGTCAAAAATTGAAGAAATTGAAATGAAAGACTTAACTCCTAAACCAGTTGTTTTGCATGCAACCTCAGTCAATGAAATAAATGATGGATTCGCAACTATTAGGTCGCGCATTCCGCGAATGACCTCTTTCAAACCAAGTAAGACTTAGCTTGTTTGCGTGTTGTTGCATGGCTGCATGTCTCCCTTGGGTGTTTCCTTTGTTCTTCTGTTCTCAGCCCTGGTTGCTGCCATACCTGAGGAGGGCAGAGGAGCTGTGGCGGATCCTGACACCCCCGACGACTCCAGCATCGTCGCCTTTACCACCGCAATCGTCGGCTGAGGTGGCACCGGATTTGTTGTCCTTGGATCCTGTCCAACTTGATCTGCCTGCAATCCTTCCGACTCCGGTTTTGGCTGATCTCGTCCCTGTTTTTAATGAGGCTCAAAATACGGC
>CAJPEX010001936.1:0-10885 GCA_905338405.1 Notodromas monacha
ACCAGCTTCGTTAGTGCATGCAAATTCTGCTCCACCCCGGTTTGTCAAAAAACCAAGTACAACATCACGATATGGATAAAAACTCGAAAGCCGCGAAGTCTTTGATACTAAAAGATGCCTCTCATACCGCAGACCTCTCTAATATACAGTACAGCTTTTGATTCCAAACAAAAAGTATGTGCCAATAATGCAGCGAAATTGTTGACAAAAGAAGAAAACAATTGCTAAAGCCAACTGGAAAATAATTCCGCTTCAATTCTGGATTAAATGAACGAATCCGGCAAACCGATTGAAATTTTAAATTCAAACATCAACATGACTTCCATGGACAAATGCGTGTCCGACTCGGGACCGATTCAGATAGTACAAACAATATATTTAAACAGAATGGATTCAACAGTGGGATTGAAAAAAAAATGCAAGACCGCCGGATTTCATTCACCAGCAAATTTATTTCACCTTTTGGATTTTTATGTAGAATTAATATGATGATTTTGGATCTGGATCAATGTGCTCAAATGTGATACCCAAAATGAGTTCAAAATAATAAAATCTAGATATGGTGGAATTTTTGCCCAGAAATAATTGGGGAAAATAAGCTTTTATCATTCAGGTGACTTGCTCAGGTTAGAAACAAGACTGTCTCTTTTCAGGCAGTTGGAAAAACTCACAAAACCTTGCCGAAATTTGTCAAAAAACCATGCAGTAATTTTCTGGCCCACATACCAAAAAATAGGGATTTTCCCAAACAAATATAATTCATGATTGATACAGCACAATCAGCCTGGAAGTGGATGCAATCATCTTTAAAAAGGCTCAAAAAAGAATTAAGGTTTATTTCGCGCCAACACAACATCATTAAACTCAGAGAACTTTGGAAATCCCATGCAAGTACTTTTGCTGAACACAAATATAAATTCATGAAAGGTTTTTGGTAGGGTTCAATGTATAATTTTGAGCTCTGTAAACTACAGTATAAGAATTGGCAGTGGAATGGGAAAGTCTTCTAAATTGAGTCCTTTGGGACTCAATTTTTGGTTCTGAAGCTCCCGCCAAAAGATCAGTTTTTGGGATGTGGGAGGATTTCTGTAAAATATTTAATTTCTGCAAGGCGCCGCAGTCCCCAGCACAAAGAAAGCCATGAAAGGCTTCAACCTACATTACTTGAGGCACCATCATCATACAGACATACAGTATTTTTTGGGACTCCGGATCACAGCAGCTGGAAGTAAAATCGAACACAGAGATCAATGTTAATCATTTTCTTTTCTGTCAATGAGTATTCTGTCTCCTTTGGAGCAATGTTTATATGTTTTGAGCACCGTTTCAAAAGTTAATTGTACTATAGGAGCTTGAGTTGAGCTGGCGCATAGATTTCTTGGAGCTGCAGGTGAGGTGAAAATCACTGTTGCTTCTGGGTTGATGTTACGCTATCAAGAAAGCTAATTTTAAAATTTTATTAGAATTATAATGTTTTGTCGACGAGGCACTTCCTTTTCATCTTTTCATCGAAGTAGCACGTCATCGCCAGCTGTCAGGATGGGAAGTGCGACCACATCAAGGGAATCTTCTTGGAGCAGGTATTCCAGCTCAGCTGATTCCTTCCAGCTTTTCCTTTACTACAAGTTGTTTCAGCAATGCAAATCGAGTTGCCAATATCTTTAAAAGCCTGTGACGCGGAAGGCAGTACATGAAAGTCTCATCCAAAAGCAGATAATTTCGTCACTCGGTCTCTCATATCCACCAGCGTACGTCCCTTCTCAATATTAATATACTTTACTGTACTGTATATTGTTTGAACTCTGGCCAGATTATACCGTGGATTTCTTTTCAATTCACACACCCACACAGTTATCGTCATCCTATTTTTTGAAAGATTTTAAATGTACAATTGAAGTTTCAAAGGGGAGAGACTTCGTCATTCTTTCCTTCTTACTCAGCGAATTCCCAAGACTCCAAAGCGAGATCAGTACCATTTTCAAAATAAATTGCCTCGATCTTCACCGAGATGGGAAATACTGTATATATACCATACCTTATTTCATACGTAGTACATCAAGACCCTACTTCATCTTTATGGTACGGTTGGAATAAGTGAAATACGAATATACTTTCAGATTGTGTTCTTAATGAATCTTACAGATAAAAAAGCTAACATAGGTGAGAACAATGTGCGATGCACGCAGTGGATGAAAGATTATTGTTTTATGAGGTGATATTATTGAAACCCCTAATTATCGCAGAAACCTCATTCTTGACGCATCATGTTCTTTGATGATGCGAATGTGTCATAGATGCAACTGTGTAGAGCATGACGATTACTGAAAATATCTTTAACGAGGCGTTTACCGCCATCCACTGCAAAGAAGTGGCATTTTCAGTCCGGAAAAATTGGTCTCAGGCATGATAAGATATCAAGTGAAGTTGCTCGTTTCGTTCAAAATGTCGGCGGAATGACTCAATACATTGTGAGATTAAAGACTCAATGAGTCTTTCGTTTGAAGAGAAAGATGCAATGCACTGGAACGGGTTGAGAAGTTCCACATTTCATGAAAGTGTATTTGCCTGCATTGGCGATGGATGTAAATGTGGAGAGAATATATCCTGAATATTCTAGTTTGGAAGAGGATATTCAATCAGTTTCCACTGCCCTCTCTTTTTCTAACAAAATTCAGGTGGCAGGGAAAATTCGCTATATAAATAATTTCGTTGCAAAGAACATGTAAAATATGGTTAAAAATCCGTATGTGCACAAAAAATCCGCTGTCATACAGAGAGAATTGTTGCTAGCAAATTCATTGTGGATAGAATCTACACATAGTAAAATGCTTGTGACCCTGACGTATGAACACCCCTAAATATGAATGATTCAACAAAGGGACACACCTGAAACTCAAACCTATACAAAAAATTCAGAAGATTTCTCGAAACTTCATCAAAATTGAATGACAACTTTCAAAAATGTATTCTTTTCACTTTCATATTTATGAAAATTTTTCGGCTACTTAAGTTTGCAAAAAGTAAAAATAAATATCCTGTTTTTGTTCGGTGATTTTTGATCTCTTTCTGATGCTGAACGATGCTTGGATCTCCTCACTTCAGTTATTTTACGCATATCTTGAGGTTAAGAAAAATTGTATTTCAACTTCTTAGGACTTCAATCTTCAAGTGTTCATGAATCAGATAACCAACTATAAACGTGTTGCCATTGATGACCATGGGAAAAAATGATCTGACATAAAAATTCTCCAACATATAGAGGCAAGTTCAAAGCACCAATCATGTCTGCATCTCAGGGCACCACTATAACATGTGCTAATAATCCCAAAATTGTATCCACAACAATTAAATGAAGAATTATTGACGCTCGGCTTGCCACTAAGCTTAGTACCTTTTTAAACTCACATCGAAAACAACCAACGAAGAATATTCGAATGCTGGCAGACTAATAAAAAGGGTGTCGAACACAATTCATTATAAGGAATAATCCGGAGAAACTTACGAATTTCCGGCAAAGAACGCCTAAATCGTCGCAGAGCAACGCCTCGGTCATGCGTTGAATGCACTGTATTTTCGTGCAGGTTATTCATATTTCTCTTCGTCAAATGTCTGAAACTGAAATGAGATACCGAGGTAATTTGATGCTATACCAGCGTCGGAAATGGCAGCAATCCCAGCGCCAGAATAATTGTCCTGCAATCTTTGTAAAGGAAATATGATCAGCTCCTCGTTCACCGCATCCAACTAAATGGAAATCTCCCTTTTTCCAGCAGCTGGTGCTGGTGCTTGGCTGAGGAGGAAACTTGGACTTTTGCCGAAAGACTGCTGCCAATATTCTACGATTAATCAAATTGCGTCGTAAAGAACGATGTAATGCAATTAAATACGACATCCTTCCCAGCAATCTGGACGCGTTCTTCACTTCTTCCAGATTTTCTAACTTTTCAGACAATGTGACGGACCAATTACATTTTGTAGGTGGAGCTTTCGCGAAAGGGATGAATGGCTGAAAAGAAGTTCCTTCTATTTCTTCTTTTTCGTGATTGTTACATGACTTTTCCTTTAAAAACATAGTTTTTTCATTCAAGCAACTTCTGTGTCAGTCTGCGGGCATGAAACTAGAAATACAGTAAGGTATCTCTCTCTTTATTTTCTGATACTGTATTTTAATTTGTATACGCGAAAGTTGGTTCTAGATTTCAATTTTGAGAACGTAGTGCAGTAATTTATTGAAGTCAGGAAAAATATGTGTTGAAGCTTGAAACCAACACGTTGATTTCATTCGGCAAGAAGGCGGCGGAAGATACCTTCATCACTGCTTATACATCTAGAAAACAAATGAATTTTTTCGAAGGTTGAAATTGAAATCATCCCACTTCCGCCTTATTGAAAATTGTTGAAATTTCAATTCAATTCAAAGGAACCCCGAATTCTTGATTGTGCTCCAATATATTGAATATCTATCCCACCAAATCTTCTACGAGCATGTTTGATAGAGCAGAGCTGCAAATACCTGTTGTTTTCTCACTAAAAAACTGTGAGGTAAATAAAATGCAATTTAACCCTTGGATGACACCAGGTCAAATTCCATCCTGTGGTGGTGCCAGCATATTTTTGCTCAATTTTGCATTTTGGTTTGACTCAATGTCGCCAAAACATTGATTTGGCTGAGTAGCCAAAGTTGGGAAAATTCCTGGGAAGGGTATGCCATTGTTCTCAAAATCTCAATGCAAATCCTATCGTGGGAATTCAAAAAAATGCACCCCAACAGCAATTTTTTTTCACAAAAATGTTTCTGCTGGAATACTAAAAAAACTTACATTTTTCCTGACTTTGGCTCTTCGGATCATTTTTGTTTATTCTTTCTTTATTGCTTGTGACCTGAAATTTCAGAAATAAATCCAGGCACCACTGCACAAGGGTTAAAACAGATAGGCGTATGTCCAGCACTCAATCTCTATATTAGGTTCAGCGACCCTGCACACATAACTGTGCATTTCACGGTGTTTTCTCCCCCTTTCATTAATTGTGCTCTGCAATTGAGTGGGTATAATTTCGGGATTTCAACAAATTCGACGCATTTCGAAGATGCGCGCACCTCTGATCCAGTCAAACTTTCCTTGCATCAAGTTTGAATTCTTGGAAGACGATTCCGCTTACTTTTTCGAACTGCGTTTTCCTGGGGATTTGTGGGAGGGTTTTCCTCCAAAAGTTTAAAAACGTTATGCAATCAAGAAAAAAAAAAACTGCTGAACTTTCGCTGAATTTGCGCAACTGAACACAACTGGGGTTCGAACTTCACCCGTTTTGATTCAAAAGCTTTCCGGCCACTTGAAAGGATCCTGTAGAATGTAGATGGACGTCGATCTAAAGCAAATAACTCCAGCACTTTTAGTACACCGAACAATTTTACAAGATCAACCTGTATGGTTCTTCTGTGTAGGACAAATATTCTGATGAATTTTATTTTCTGCCAGTTGGTGCGTTCTGGGACTGCAATGTGGGCAGTCATATCTCAGCACTGAACTGTTTTCAAAGCCTGCTTTGCATAATGAACATGTGCTGTACCTCATGCTGTATGAATGCATGTGCATTATATGAAGTGGCCTTTGGAAAATATGTGGTAGCTCTATGCAGAGCAGCGCATGTGTATTACACAAAGCTGGTGGGCTTTCAAAATGGTTTGGAATCATTTTGAAGATGCTAGCTTTGTATAATGCATATGGACAGCTCCTCACAATTGATGAGTGCCATGCTAGTTCCAATGCACCACTCCACAGTGCTGCTTTGTTTATTAATCACCCTTAACCAAAATATGGATTTGGTACCCATGTTCAATGAGTTAACTTCCCTTAGAATTAAAAACAGGCATGACAAGATACAGATGCTTGTCAACCACCTTGTGGCTACTGAATCTGGGTAATCCCTGGCCCCTGTTCAATTCATTGTACTCCAATTGCAAGGAAGTGACACAAAGAAAATTGAAACAAATATAATGTTTTAAAAACTTTAATTTTTTAATTACATCATTTCTGAATTATGCTGATAAACCAAACAAATTGACACCAAACAAAATGTGCTTTTTTAGTTTTAAAACTAGACCAATTCCAGTTTACATTAGCAAAGGAAAATCCTGGATTTTTAGCATTATTTTCCAATATATTTTTCAGCATAAAATTTAAGAAGTGGGCACATTCTGGTTGACATCATCAGTGAAGGAAATTGTGCATCCATTGAAGACAAAAGTTTTTCAAGGAAAATCCAGTCCCCAATTTTGGGAACTGAATTTTCCTTTGGCACTTTTTTATGAATTCACAATTTGAATGCATGTTTTCCCTCAAATGTATATTCCTCTGGCCAATTGCAGATGTGAGAAAACCTTGTACCCTTTGGTCTGGTAATGTTACCAAAGGTGATAGAACCCATGTATGCCCCTCACAATTTGAACATAAAAAAACACATTTAGTTTGGTATCAATTTGTTTGGTTTCATCAACAGAATTCAAAAATGATTTAATGTGCACAAATTTAAAAGTTTTAAAATTGTAATACCTGCTTCAATTTTCTTTGCCTCAATTCCTTGCAATTGAAAGACCATAACCTGACCCCCATAAACCAGGGATCATGGGTTGAAAAAATCACCTGGGAAAGAAAATGATTGAATATGGGCCGCATAAAGGGATTACAAGGACTTAGTAGTAATGCCATAGTTGAAACCCATTTTCCATATGCAAAATTTTGTTCTTTCAATCCAAATAATCCTTTCCACAATCTAGTCTTAAATACTCAACAATCTAACCCTTTTCCTTTAGCCTATCTTCTATGCATTCCTTCTCATTTTCAAAAATCAGTAAGTAGTGCATCATAGTTTTTCTCCCACTCTCCCTTATTTCCCCCATTTTTCATTTCATATTTTCAACAGTTGGAAATAATCGCCGTTCTCTAATGGACGCCTGTCTCTATTAGAGGTGGGGGGGGGGATATTGAAAATCTTGAATAATTACTCGGGCGTTTATTGGAGCTTATATGGTATTACAGAAATATATAAAATTTACAAAAGAAAAGCAGATTTTGACAAAATCATCTCTTCTAGGGGCAGTCTGATACATTCCAGCATTTATGAAAACGTACGAAATTGATTACAATCCCATTGATAGCAACCTCATATTGCGGGACTAGGTTTGATATGACGGGATTGCTCCGTTTTTAAATTACTGTATCAGAAAATTCTGCTAGTCTTCTCAAAATGTACTGTGACTTCAGCGATCAATTTTACAGTAATGTACATGCAGGTCTACGTGATGTGTTCAGAGCATTTGCAGAACAAATTTTAACGTCGATTCAAAGGGATTCTGAAAAATCTTTCCTGTTGCAGCTTTCATTTTTGAAATCATGAATGCAATTTCTTCAAAACTAGTTTCATGTGCGCTTTCTGCGTATAAATAATGAATACATAAAAGCCCAGTACTTGAATTCAAAGTAATTTTATTCTATGGACGAAGATTTTCTTGAAGTGCGTAGTACATGAACGAGGGGTGAACTTTCTATTCGAATTTCAATCTGCTGACAAGAAAACAACTTCTTTGTACTCAATAACGAACACGTCAGCCTCAAGCGAGTTTGTGCCAAAATTTGGAAAAAACAATCCGAAGTACATTTGGAACATTCAATATTATGGATATTTTCCCTTTTTTGTGCAAAAAAGGAAAATATTTTAGACAAACCTATCATAACAAAAGATTGCGATACAACCAGCTTCTGTTGACTACAGATGCAAAAATCCATGAATGAAGAAAGAGTTATACATTCAATCCACCATTTAAGTATATCTCGAAAACCCATTTAATGCAATTTTCGAATGTTGATGACTTAACTTGCTATTCTTTCAGGAATATTTAAAAACATTCACTCAACTTTTTCAATTTTCAAGCTGCATATACACCAGGTAAAAAATATCGCGGATTCTTTTCAAAAAGGTTGGCATTAGATTTCCTGTTTCTGAAATTCCCCATCATCGTCAGTAAGAGAATGTCACTTATTGTCTCGTTTCACAAAGAGTCAGGAGTGAGACAGTTTATTTGCAATGGGATTATGTTGTTATCAACTTGATCAAGCAAGCACGTGAAGTGTATTCCTTGGATGCCTTTGAAATCCAGGTTAAGGTCGTATTTGAACATTCAGCTGAAAAGGTGAAAAAATTATTGAATTTCTTCGAATTATATTGCCAACCAGTACAAAATTCCTTCGCGGTGCTGAATTTAACTCCTCATTTATCAATGTCGGTTCATGCTTCAAAAGTTTAAAATTTAATAATGTCAGAAAATGTTCCTGGGTTAACCGCCAAATGAAACCCGGGACATTGTTTTGAAGCCGAAACCTTTCGCAGGTTCAAAGTTTTCATAACTAATTCTGCTCACAAAAGGTTAGTCTCCATGTGCAAGATTAATCAGCCGATCAAAATATCCGTGGTTTATTAAGAGCTACCTGGGTATTGATTTCTCTCCCCGAAGGCGCCATTGAAGTTGCGAGTCACGAATTAATCAGCCAGGAATTCCGCGTCGGTAGAAAAGTTTCCCTCAGCAGAATATAAATTCTCCCGAAGTCTCCCGTGGTGTTTGATTGCCAAATCAAAGAGAAATAAATCACTGAAGTGTGAAACTTCCTGTTGAGCTTCATGTCAGGATGCTCTCTAGGGTTTCCCTTCAACCTCCCGGTAAAAATATCACCCTGCATATCACCCCGACGTAACCCACAGATGCAGGCACCTCAACATGAAGACAGTTGAACATACAAGCAATTTTTTTTTTAATGAAAAGGTCCAACATGTGGATACTTGATTTAGATATGGACAGTGAATGCTAAAGTATGCAAGTTTCAGAAGAAAGGACAATTTGTTGTCCGTAAACCGAGGTATAAATAAATGTTCAAGTTCAATAAAATAATGAATACATAAAAGCCCAGTACTTGAATTCAAAGTAATTTTATTCTATGGACGAAGATTTTCTTGAAGTGCGTAGTACATGAACGAGGGGTGAACTTTCTATTCGAATTTCAATCTGCTGACATGAAAACAACTTCTTTGTACTCAATAACGAACACGTCAGCCTCAAGCGAGTTTGTGCCAAAATTTGGAAAAAGCAATCCGAAGTACATTTGGAACATTCAATATTATTGATATTTTCCCTTTTTTGTGCAAAAAAAGGAAAATATTTCAGACGAACCTATCATAACAAAAGATTGCGATACAACCAGCTTCTGTTGACTACAGATGCAAAAATCCATGAATGAAAAAAGAGTTATACATTCAATCCACCATGTAAGTATATCTCGAAAACCCATTTAATGCAATTTTCGAATGTTGATGACTTAACTTGCTATTCTTTCAGGAATATCTAAAAAAATTCACTCAACTTTTTAAATTTTCAAGCTGCACATACACCAGGTAAAAAATATCGCGGATTCTTTTCAAAAAGGTTGGCATTAAATTTCCTGTTTCTGAAATTCCCCATCATCGTCAGTAAGAGAATGTCACTTGTCTCGTTTCACAAAGAGTCAGAAGTGAGACAGTTTATTGGCAATGGGATTATGTTGTTATCAACTTGATCAAGCAAGCACGTGAAGTGTATTCCTTGGATGCCTTTGAAATCCAGGTTAAGGTCCTATTTGAACATTCAGCTGAAAAGGTGAAAAAATTATTGAATTTCTTTGAATTATATTGCCAACCAGTACAAAATTCCTTCGCGGTGCTGAATGTAACTCCTCATTTATCAATTGTCGGTTCATGCTTCAAAAGTTCAAAATTAAATAATGTAAAAAAATGTTCCTGGGTTAACCGCCAAATGAAACCCGGGACATTGTTTTGAAGCCAAAACCTTTTGCAGGTTCAAAGTTTTCATAACTAATTCATCTCACAAAAGGTTAGTCTCCATGTGCAGGATTAATCAGCCGATCAAAATAGCCGTGGTTTATTAAGAGCTACCTGGTTATTGATTTCTCTCCCCAAAGGCGCCATTGAAGTTGCGAGTCAGGAATTAATCAGCCAGGAATTCCGCGTTGGTAGGAAAGTTTCCCTCAACAGAATATAAATTCTGCCAAAGTCTCCGGTGGTGTTTGATTGCCAAATCAAAGAGAAAAAAATTTAGTAGATAAAAAAATTAATCTAAAAAACCACGTTTTCAAAAAGCAAAAAATAACCTTAAACCTGGTGCGCATCTATTTCATTTGTATTTCACTTCTTCCCAACAATCTCCATGCGCACCATGTTTAAGGTTATTTTTTGCTTTTTGAAAATGTGGTTTTTTAGATTAATTTTTTAATCTACTAAATTTTTTTGTGCTTTTTAGTCTTACTTAAAAAACGTGGTTTTTTAGATCAATTTTTTAATCTACTATAATTATTTTATTCTTTTTAAAAAATATTCTTAAAATTAATTTTTTTCACAAAAGATTGCATTGTCATCAGTTTCTAGGCTATCCTGAAAGTTTCAGCTTGATAGCTAGTCGGGAAGTGAGTGAAATTTGAGTTTCAAAATTTGATCCGGACAAACAAACAGACAATGAAAGTGAGTTAATAATTAATCAGAAAAAAAATTTTCCAGGGGGTGGGATTGAGCTCGGACCTCTGCGACCAATTCAGTTCACCATGGGTTTTTTTCTTGGGGCCAAGGAAAACCTGCTCAAAGTTTTATTATAGAAATCTACTATAATTATTTTATTCTTTTTAAAAAATATTCTTAAAATTAATTTTTTCACATAAGATTGCATTGTCATCAGTTTCTAGGCTATCCTGAAAGTTTCAGCTTGATAGCTAGTCGGGAAGTGAGTGAAATTTGAGTTTCAAAATTTGATCCGGACAAACAGACAGACAGACAGACAGACAGACAGACA
>CAJPEX010001936.1:13673-46510 GCA_905338405.1 Notodromas monacha
TGCCAATCTGGCAAGTGACAAGAGTAATGAGTAAAACACTCTTGTCTCTCTTGAATGCTTGAAGAGAGGTGATGGGAAAAACACTCTTCCTAGAAGAGGTTGACCTTTCCTTTCAGGAAGAATATTGCAACCTCTCTTTATCCAGAGTTAAGTGAAATACCAGATGCAGGAAGAGTCACAAAGAGTGCTGCTTCCTGGTTCCCCCCTGAGTCTACTTAATCTGGGATATTTCCACTTTGCAACTCAGAGCTTTTCTGGAGTTGAAAGAGGAACCTTTAGATTTGGCAAATACTTTAGATTTCTTAAGTAATACTTTGGAATAGTTTCTCAGTCTGGAAAGACTTAAAACTATTTGTGTGTTGTGTTGTGTTGTGTTGTGTTGGAAAGTAACCGGTGTTGATAAAAGAGTTTTTATAACATCCGACTCACAATCCTTTGTAAATATAAAGGATAACAAAATAAACCCAATTCTTTTTGGAGCCAGGCTCCCAGCCAGTCCCAGGCTGATATATGTGTTTTATTGTTTTCAGAATCAAATTTATTGTCAAGTAACCTTATTGAAGTCCTCAACAATATAGTCACCCTGGAAGAACCTACCGGTATGCCTTTTTTCGAATATTTTCTCTTCCATTCAGGTATTCATGAAAAAAATGCTGCGGAGACAGAGCTTTTCCATTTTTTGAATATTCTATACAATATTGAGAAGTTCAACTTTTTCTTGGCTCCATTGATATTTTTAGTAATCTTAAAAGGAGATACTTGCATTCAACTTTTTCAAATATGTTCCTCCAAACGCATCCGTTCGGAAAAGAAATATTCTAAGGTTTTTATTCTGTGAATTCATTCTTGTCAGCTCAATAAGCCATAAAAAATACTCATGCTGCAATGCCCTATCACCTCCTTGTAATCAGTTACAGCAGAAATGCGTCGTGTGCCCTCTTCTGGCATATACCCAATTAGTAATGTTTCATTGTGAAGATAATTGTACTGTACTTCCTAATAGAATGAAAGCACTAGTGGTGTTAACTGCTGGTTTTTAGAGCATCAAGGTTAGTGCAGCGCATGCTTATCTTATTTCCAAACGTTACAGACAGGTGCATGTAATTTCAGAAAAATCGAGGATATTACATTCATTTTTCATTTAATTCATGCGAATGTGTCACCAGCACGTCTTCATTCGTGTAATGTTAAACAACACCCAGTGCAGTTGAATTTATAGAAAAAATGTTCATCCGAATAGACCGCAATGACAGTCAATTTGTCCCTGCACTTTAATGAAAAAAAAATTAGGTTTCTTGGATAGTTTTCCAAAATCCGATCTCCTATCAAAAATGTCTATATCAGTGAATCCTTCATGACCGACGTGACTAAAATATAAGTGTCTTCTGAATTTTAACTGATGATATGATCTTTTTTTCAGCTCTCCTGAAGTTCAGTTTTATTTGACGCAAACTCGCATCGTTTTCCTCCTCGCTCCCCTGAATGAGAAAAATAAACTGAAAACTCTTCCCAGCGGAGTTTTCGTCCCATGCGCTGATTTCTGAAATGCGATTACGGGTGACGAAGCCTAATTTCATGCAAATAAACCTGTTTGAGCGAGAGAGGGACTCAGCTGAGAGTCCCCCTGGTAACAGCTTTGATTTTACGGCATATGGTGATTGCACAGTCAAGCAAGAAAGCCCTGAGAGTTAATACGGGACATGCGAGTAACTTTCGTAATTACATTGCTGGCTCCACCACTTGCCGAGATCATGATGCAATTTTTTTCCCCCTATAGAGTCCGGGAAAGCAGGCAATGTCTCTTTTGAGATAAAACCAAGCTTTTCCGGTCAGTTCAATCCAGTCGAAATCCAGTCTTTTACCATTGGCTTTCATGATTATAGATCAGATCGAAGTTCGAGCAACGCAGAGGTTGAATGTGACGGCTGAATGGCAAGCACACGTCGGTGATTATACTGCATTATTCAAAGCACAACTTCGGAATGAAGCGAACATCAATTATGCGACATTTATGCAGGTTATGCCCAGCAGTGTGATGCTGGAATAACCCCAGAACTCCTATCTGAGACGGTGAGACCTGATTTGCATTATCCAGTATTCTCCAATGATTGGCACCTGATTTTTCGATTGAGTTCGTATAATTTTTTCGAATATCGCACAATGCTTCACAGGATGCGAACCTGTCATTTTGAAAGATTTTGAGTAAACTTCTGTTTTACGTAGGCAGCCATTCCAACATGCATGAAAAATAAAGGTCGAAAATGCAACTATACCAAAATGCCATGTTAGCCTATTGCACGCATATCATGACGAAAAAATCTCAAAATATTTCAAGTGACCTCCAAATTCTTGCGGTGTCTTTCAGAAAAAATATTTTCAACACGAGCAATTCTTTTTGAATCATTTTCTTCAAAATCTTATTCAAGTAGTGCCAAATTTTTCATTGGGAATACATGTGTGCATGGTTTGATTTTCTCGCTGCACTTTCTTCAGGAGGAAAAGTTTGATATGCTCATATAGGCTTATATAAGCAAAGGCAGATGTGGAGGAATAATTCGGTACGTTCAAACGTACCACAAATCTATGCGCGCCGTACTGTAAAATCGTCTAAAGAAAAGACAGGAATAAGCCAGAATATTCTAGATTTTGCTGTCTTTTTCTACAGCCAATCTAGGATTGACCTATGATTATGAGAAGAGAGTGAAGGAGAAAATCAAAAAACCACCCACTTGTCATCAAATCCCTCAGATGAGTTCAGGCACAAGATTTCATTGAAGCAAGTGGTGCGATTTTGTGTGTGATTTTGTGAAAGATGTCTTTTTTTGTGTTTTGGGGGTAATTTTGAAATTCAGTTTTTATCTTTTTCTTTGGGATCTCATACAAGATATCCCCATTTGAACCCCAAAGCTGATTTTGTGTTTTATTTTCAAATTCTGCCTCCTTTTGTGAAACTTGGGTCACAGCAGATAATGAAGAAATCTTCAGGCACTGTCTCTGCTCACACCTTCTTTGCTCAGACACAAAATTTCAAGAATTCTGAAAATGGAGGGAACCTTCCAGCAGTGCATGTCCTGGCTCGTGATGTTCTGCGAGAGTACAGTATTTGGGAATGAAAATTATCTTTTTCAAGACATCAGACACCAAAATCGTCCAAAAATGGAAGCCTCGCAATTGCAGGAAAACAAAACCAGGTCCGTGCTACTGCTAGGTTGGCATGAAGGGTTGAGCAAACCTTGCGCCAAAAATTTAGTATTACCCTTTCTCTTTTCCTGCTCTAAATCAAACGAAAAAACGCAGCGAGGACAAGTTTGTCTACTTCTAAAATACAGTAACTTCCAAATCTTCTAGCCATTTTTGAGCTTCAATACTGTATGTACCTTCCTGCATAATAAACAAATCGAACAGCTCACATGAATTATTTTATCCAATAAACCACCTGAGATTGTCTAATAATTTTCTTCAACAGTCGCCAAAAGGAATTGTTCCATAATTTCAGTCAACAAATATGAATACATTTTTGAATTAAGCATTATTTTGAGGAAAAATCGAATCGAATTTCATCCCCGGGAAAGTATACATTTGTTTGAGTGTCAAAGACGGGCGGATAATCAACAAGTGCTCTCTCTCTCTCTGTTATTCATTCATTCCATAAACGAATATTCATACGATCATCAGGGAAAAATATTGGGAAATATCCGGAGCTGAAAATGTCTTTATTCTACTGAAAGCGAATTATTTCGTGAAGTGCTACTATATAGAAGCAGTTCTAAAAAAATCACTCTTCCAGGAAATTATAATAAACCGCACAAATAAACCAAGTGTCCTCAAGTTCGTTCGGAAATACTTGACCCGCATCCAGTTGTGGAGAACAAATCCGCCACGTGGCCAAAGTCATTCACAGTTTCGCTGGGTACTTGATGAAATTCCTTTGTCTGAGTCTGGAGGCGCTCGCAGCGATTAATCGCATTCGTTGAGAGAAGGGGAAGTTAAAATATACAAGGCAAGATGAAAGGCAAGCCACGAGCTGTTTCGTGTTTATAATGAAACTCGGAAGCGGAAAATGCACGGGAAATGGCTGAATTTCCTCTTCACCATGGCTGCGTGAGATGGTACATACTGTACTCTTGTGAAAAGGATGGTTCTTGAAGGTCCCAGAATTTTCGAAGGAATTTAACACTGTTTCAAACCGCTAAAACGCTTGTGAAACAATCTCCTCATACCATAAAGGAGGTGGATTTATTCCAAAATACCTCGCTAATCTAACTTTTGTTCTCAACTCCTGTCACTGATCCCAGGGAATCAGCAAAAAAAAAAATTCCAAATTTCTGAAAACAAATAAACTAGTTTGGGAAAATAATGAAGGGAGGAGAGAGGGGAAAAAACACCTTGGGCAGCCTGGGTACCAGCCTGTCCTCAATTAGGAAGGACTGAAGTTTACTTTTGAATTGTATTTCACAGACTAGCTCTAAAAATAATCAGAGATCCCCAAAAAGAAAGAAACAAGTTTTGACAACGGTGAGTTTTCGTAAAAAAAAATGGCACAGCGCCATTCACCATTGCAGTCTTCAAAGAAGTGCCAATTTCTTCAACAGTCATCAATTGCGCAGAAGGCCCTCTCTGGGGCATGTTTTCTCTCTCTCTCTCTCTCTTTTGCTCACCTGGCAAAATAAAAACCCCTGCCTGATTCGCTACCCCCTCCCATTTTCAGTCCATGCAGGGCATACAAAAAATAAAATAAAAAACACGTTTTCTCTCTCTCTCTCTCCTGATTGGTTTCTTGATTTCTAGAGGCTGATCGGTTGCTTTCTTCTTTCTTTTTCTTCGGCGTCTACGAGTTGCTTTCCCTTAACGGTTGTTCTGTGTTTTTTTTATTATTTCCCTTTCTTTTTGTCAGGTTTCTGGGACAACTCCTCTTCATTTGATTTTGCAGAAATGTTTCTCATCATTGAGGATCATTTGAAAATTTGATTAAAAAAATATAGCCCATCTCCATTCTCCAGTTATTTTTCATGAAATATCAAGTGGCTGAGTAAATTTTCACCATTCCTTGTATATCGCAGCATCACTCACTGAAGCAAAAATCTCAGTTGAATTCCCATGATTTGTATGCTGTGTTATGAATGATTTCTGGAAAAACAACAGTCTGTAGATGAGAACCACAAGAAGTCGAAGTTGCCTTCCGTGCTGCATGTCTTTTTTTTTTTTTTTGCAACACACTCATTTATTTTGAAGTTTCACACAGCTTTCGTATGAATATTTTGGAATAAATCTGCTTCGAAATCAGGGGAATGAAGGAGAAATTTCCTCAGCACATTGAAAATAATTACATTTTTTCTGCGACAGTTCCGTCATTGTGCGTGGCATTTGTTTGAACACTTAGTGTCACTCAAAAAAGATAATAAATCTTCGTTATTTTCTGCTGTACATATACCGTTTGTCACAATCGTTTCTGGAAAACTGATGGATACACTTGCTGACCTGCAACACCTTGTGACAATCCTTGTACCGATTTTTTTCCACTGACAGCCCCGTGGAATACGGTTGCCTCCACTTGACGTATTTTTAAAATTCTCGGGAAAACATAAACTTTCAACACCTGAGGCGTCGGTTGGTGGAATTCATGGACCCTTCAGATGCGAAATTATTAAAGCTCTTTATTTTGAAGTTCGATGCGAAGGAAAGTTATGCCGAAAACTTGTACATCACAGGAAATCTTGATGAAGATCTGCGCAAGGGTAATCAGTTAGCAAGTTTTTGATTGGAGCCCTCTATGCAGCAACAATTTTAGCTTTTTCCAAAAATGGATTTCGATTACGTGCATTGAAAATAATTTTGCACTCCTCTGACAATTGACCTGGAAAATGATGATTTTTTTGTGGGCGCGGATCATATCGTTTTTTATGAAAATGCACTTCAAGAAGATTGGTGATGGTGGAGTTTAATATTTTTATACATAAGATGGGTCGTCAACTTGTCATGAAGACTCGGTATCGTGTCTCCCATAACTTGAAAAAATATGCTCACATATTGTCAAAAAACAGCAGTCTAGATGACACTATTTTCCGAATGTCAGCATGTATAGAATATATTCCTTCAATAAAACTGTTTTGAATCCAGAAATCAAGTCAATTCAGTTCAGGTTTCTATGCTTTCAACATCAAATTTAGAACTTCATCACATACTGTTTTCTGAAAAAATATCCATAAAATTGTAATACACGGTGGGGAAGATTTTGGGAGTATAGCTAATCTAACCTGAATGATACAATTTTAAATTGTGTTGCTATCCAATGCTCTGAAAGAGAGAATTGAGTATACTGTATTACCTCCTGTATGTTTCTCATGCAAATTGTCATGTTTCAAATAATAAGCAACAAATTTTCCAATTCAGCCTAACAAAGAAAATTACTCAACACTTTGACTCAAGTGAGATAAGAACAAATCAAGACAGACAATTTCGGACTGGACAAATTGAGACAGAAAATTTGAGACAGGGCCAAATTGAGACCGGGACAATTTGAGGCACGAACAATTGGAGACATGGTTATTTCAAGGCAGGGACAATTTGAGACAGTCCCGAAGCAACTGCAGTTTGCCATTGAATAAATATTCATGAATATTGCTAGCTTCTTTATGCAACTCACAAGATGCACTGCTTATTATTTTTTTAAGCTTTAAAAATAAAAAAAAAAGTTTGCTGCAAAACTGCTGTAAATGGAAAGGAATGAATTCCTCTTGTGGACATATATTTCACTTTTCTTAGGCAGAAATTATTAAATCATCAAAATCCTTGTTGCCAAACAGCGCAATTCTTGTTCCTTTTCACACCCAACAAAAAAAGATATTATGGATAAATGCAGACAAGTCATTTTGCCTCACAGTCTCTGTCTCAAAATGTCCTGATTTTTAAAAATGTATCTGTCTCAATTTGTCCATGTTTAAAATTTTCAAAATTTATCTATCTCAATTTGTCCTTGACTCTAAAAGTTTTGGTCTCAAATTAGCCCTGTCTCTAACTGTCTGTCTTGATTTTTTTTAGATCCAGCTAAAGTTTCTGCGCAAGGAGGCAATTCCACCCATGTTATTAGGAGCAATTAAAAGCAATAAAAGCAATTGAAAGAATCCTCAATTGCGCACACCCATCCATGAATATTTTTAACAGCATCTCCATTTTGCCTATTAAAATTCCACATTTGAAGCACAGAAAAGAGAGATGGATTCCAGCCAGAAAATATAAAATCCAATAGCTTTAAATCCGTTTTTACACGCATTTTTTCCATTCTTCTCCAAACTTAGAAACCAGAATCCATTAGTCAAGAAATAGAAAAAAATTCTACAATCCCAAGAGAAAATACGAACAAAACTCTTGAACCTCTTGGTGCGGAAACGCAATATATTACAATACATTAGCATCTCATCATTGAAGATTGGTAGAGCAAATGTAAGAGTTTACCCGTGCAATTATTGAGTCTCCTCAATAATTGTCCGCCAAACATTTACTCGATCGACAGCATCACCCAACAATTCCTAACGCAAGCCAAGTGTGAGGAATCATCTGCATTATGCTTTATTCCTTCTTTTGTCTCCATGTTGGTACAATTCTTGCAGACGCCTTTTCCTGATTACTTGCATTGAAGAAAACTGTTTGGGTGCCCGGAGCTTTTTGTCACAAAAAGGTTTTTTTCTGGTTTATTCAGGTTCACATTACTGCAGCTCTGAGAGATCACTGAAGAATTCGGTGGAACACAGAATTGCACACCTTTGAATAGGGGAAATATCATGAGTCAAATGATGCAGGAATAACCAGTTTTTTACCAGTGCCAATCTGCAAAAAGCCTAATCCAGGAATTAAATCAAGGAAAGGGCCAGATTTTCACTTATGGCAAATTGATGGACTGCCATGCGGATGGGATAATTTCCAATAGCTAAATATTCACAGTTGACCACAAAAAGGGGGAAACCAAGTGTTTCCCTTCTTCAACATTTTTGCTTTCCTGGGTCAAGGTAAGCTGGATAAAAAACAGTGGTGGAATGGAGTAGTCATTACTGGGTGCAAACATATTAAAATTGAAACATGGTATAAGCAAATTATCAATGGGCCATAAGTCTGAAAATTTTCAGGAAATAATATATTATTTCTTTCCTGGATAACATATTATAAATTTGAAGAGTTTCAAATTATACCCCAGAATTATCTGGTGAAGGGAAAATAAAGGTATTAGACCACGCTTATCAGGGAAAGAAAAACATTGGTAGATTGCAGCCAATAAGAAGGTTACCAAATCCCTACAATATTTGGCCACTTCTTTTTTTTTATTCGTTTGGTAAACTCTTGGTGGGACCCATCACAGGTGGCAGTTTATTGGGCTACCTTGTAATGTTGTTCAACTGCACCAGCATTGTACATACATTTTCAAAGTGCATGAGAAAATTCACTCTGACATCTAAAAAGTCCAAATGGAATAGACTTTTGGGTGTGATGTGCATTTAACCATGGACACGTTCAAGCATAATGCCATATCTTCGACACAGCAGATACCTATGCAATGTCACTCGGGCGTCTATTTTGTACAGCGCTCAAGAAATCTAGTTCGACACTCACACTCCAGAAAAAAATGGGTGTTGATCATCGTTTGTTTGGTTCCCAGAATGGTTTAAATTCTCCCCCACTATATGAAGTCTAGGGGAAAATGAAATTTGGTCAACAAACTTTTTTGTTGAGAAAATGTTGTCTGGAACCAACTGACAACAGTCAAATGTATACTCGAGCATACCACAGTTCTTTTCAAAAGAAAACACTGACCTCTATTATGAAGGACAACTTTTTGAACAACCATGCCTGCTAATCAATTGAACACAAACAATTTAAAATTGAATACAAAAATTCAAGACCAAATTGAATTTCAACTCTAATCAGAATAAGTTGTTGCTGCATCTTATGTAAGCTCAGCATAATTTTACAGTGTTTTGTGGAACAGCACTGATCAAATCAAACAGAAAAAATCATCACACACTGTGGGGTACATGTTGGCTGAAAATGAAATTTTTGTTCAATGATGCAAGTTAAGATTGAATAGATCTTCCTAACAAATGCACAACTAGAAGAACCAATGCAAGAAAAGCTAAAAATCTCTCACAGAAAAGCATGCACAAAGAATGTAGCTGAAGCAAATTTTGAAACATAAGCTTACATGTAATGGAGTGCTCGCGCTCCTTCCGAGAGAAAGGAAAGAATTTTCATGTCAGCGCATTGAAGAAATTATTTGCATTTAGACGGTACCATAAATTTCAGCCTTAAAATCAAATTTTGAATTCTCCAATTTGGGATTTTTCCCCAAAAAAAATTTGAGGGTCCACTCTACCTCATATCTTTACTCAATATCTTTCCTGAATGCTGAAAAAAACAAATCTCGCGAGTATTGTTTTGCCCATGAAGTCAACAGGATAGTCAGTGTCGTCTTCATCACTTTATGAATCCATATGCCATTTTTAGAACATCGTCCGGTGTTCTGCCCCAGCAGAGCCTCCATAACCATGCTGAGTACAAGAAAAGATGTCCAAGTCCGATACGAAATCCTTCAACAATCCAGCCACGCTGCGTCTCTTGGCCGATGTATTTGTGGATATGCTTGGAATAACCGAACTCGAAACGTGCCACAATATGCGTCATGCAGCCTTGTTCTGCGACGCATATTTTGATGATGTATGCGAGGAAAGAAGACAAAGGTGTCAGGATAACAGGAATTTCCAGAACGTACTTGACTGCAACAGGTGAAAACAGATTGCTTCCTTGCATGAAGCACATGCACGTATACACTGTATACAAACGTCATTCGTCAGCAAGCTTCACGTTCGTTTTTTTTTTCGAATTGAGTCGAAGCACGCTTTCCGGCGAAT
This sequence comes from Notodromas monacha, assembly GCA_905338405.1. Lineage (NCBI taxonomy): Eukaryota > Metazoa > Arthropoda > Ostracoda > Podocopida > Cyprididae > Notodromas > Notodromas monacha. Next base: position 23,570 of record CAJPEX010001936.1, read on the forward strand.
CCGATTCATGCTGATTGCATATTTTGCAGGTCATAACATAAGATGCTTTGTTTTTTGTCCAAGATTTTTCCATGTGTCTCAATGAAGAGTAGTGAATACGTGTGTCTCTTCTGGGCCGTGATTGTGTGTCTGCGCAGACAAATTCGCTGAACTTCGACACTTTCTCAAGACATTCTCCCAAGGTTTTTGATGTCCAGTCAAGACCCAAGAGTGAGATGAAGCTGATCAGTCATGATTATGGAGTGTGAATTCAGTATGCGAATAACAAGCAGGAGTCTTCTGCGAAACGTGTGCCCTCCAAAGACGGTTAGCTGAAGGGGTGGTAGATACCATGAAAAAATCGAAAGGTATCATGAAACCTTTTTTTTAATTTTTATTTTTAATCAAAGGTTATTTTTAATGTTGCCTTCACGATAAACATGTTCATCTTTCATCACCTTGAGTGAAGAAGACGGTTTAGCATGCTTCAGTACTTTTCAAAAATGGTCTACGGCACAGATTCAATAATTTTAAAATGTTTTCAAGCATGATTATACCAGCAATTGAATACGTGAATCAAATCGTAATGTCAATGTTGCCTTCACGAAAAACATTTTCATCTGTCATCTTGATTGAAGAAGACAGTTTAGCACGCTTCAGTAATTTTCAGAAATGGTCTTTGGCACAAATTCAATAATTTTAAAATGTTTTCAAGCATGATTATACCAGCAAGTTGAATACTTGAATCAAATCGTAATGTCAATGTTGCCTTCACGAAAAGCATTTTCATCTGTCATCTTGATTGACAAAGACGGTTTAGCATGCTCCAGTAATTTTCAGAAATGGTCTTTGGCACAGATTCAATAATTTTAAAATGTTTTCAAGCATGATTATACTGTACCAGCAAGTTGAATACATGTTTTCCACATATCAAACTTTAATCCTTCCCACACAAACGTTAAAGTCTGGCAAACAAACTTGAATATTTATTCTACAATGTGAAGTATTTCCACGAGAATTTTCGGCAAATGATTGAACTTTACATTTTTCCGCGTGTTTTTTCTTTGTAAAAACAAAAGTTGGACCTTTGTTTTAGCTTTGAAAGTTTGCAAAAATTAAGCATTCCGTACTTTCGCGAGCGGATAAAAGGTTTTAAGATTTTTCAATCAACGTTTCTCAGGATTAAGCTTTCGTGGCATTTTTGTGAATGGATATTGACTCGTAGAATGATAATAGATCATTTGATGCATATTTTGTTCAATTCTTTCTGCATCATTGTGTATATAATAAAGCCTCCGGGAATCCATATGGCTGTAAACGTCTTTTATTTCGAAAAATCGACTGCTGCGAAGAAAATGCATTGAAACTCATTCTTGAATTCCCATTTATGGAACTTTAAAGACACCCGTCAGAAATACGATTTAATTTCTGTAATAGCAGTAGAAGGAACACCAAGGAATATGTATCAGAAATCCATGAAAAGCTTTTTTGTTTATAAAACAGTTAACATGTATGAAACCAAATTCCTCTGAATTCGAAATTGACCTCTTCTCCACATCAAAAATGTTCATCCAAAATTGGATGGGATTGTTAAATGATTTTTTCACATAACCTTATTTGGGTTTGAAGAAATTAATCCAGCCATCTGCTTTCTTTTGTCCGTCACTTGAAAAACGGAGAAAATAAATGAGGCAACGCATTTTTCAACCCTAACATCATGTTCAAATAGGACATGAAGGTCTATACTACTTTGCCCTCATTCCACATAGAGGCACGTTTATTCCTGAAAACTTTAGTCAGATTAAAGCTGCCATATATTGTGATGTGGAGGGGGATTACCCGATTAACGGAAAAGCTCCTTCGAATTGCTGGGAAAAACCAGGCCAAGGCGATTACTGCAGATTGAGAACTTTTGGAAAGGAAATACCCAGTTTTCTTCCATCTCTTCATGGATTTTGAAAGAATGCATCAGGTTTTTGTCCATCAGCACTGGTCAGTCGCCACCCAGATGGCTTGACAGAGTCCTAGCATTACTTTTTAGCAATACTTCTGCAATTTTAATTCTCCTTTACTGCTGAGAAAGGTTCAACAAACAATACATACATTGATACGCAACCAGACAATCAGCCCAGGTATAATAACTGGGATATTCGTTATTCAACGTTCCAAAAATTAACTAGGGAATATGTGACCATTAATTTCCTATACAGTGGGCCCCCATCTTACATCATCAATTTGTTCCAGGATGGATGCCCTAACATGGGGCCATAGTAAGTGGAAACCCTATTTCTGTTAAGGTTACATTATAAAAAAATTAATTTGTTCCAGAAAAAAAATATTAAACTAAAATTACCTTTATATTTCAACCTTTTTGTCAGAAATTGCATTAATAGACACAAGACATGTTTGAAAGACTGTATAAAACCAAAGTGACAGGGGGGTAGGGTAGTGAAATAGGGTAAGAGGAAAATGATTTTCACAATTTTGAGCACTTTTCACAACATTTTTTCTCATCTTCTTCACACCTTTTTCACACTGTTGTTTTATGAGCAACAGTGATGCCATATTGCACAAATATTGCTTGTATGCCAAGAAGGCTGACTGCATTCATGTTTTACACGATTTTGGCTAGCTAAGAAGTCTGTAGGTATTCAAAGATTGCTCAGTTCCTCCTTGATCAATTTAAAGTCCTGTGAGAACAGAGTCAATAGCAAACCCCCTAAAATTCCTGGAAGAAGATCCGAAATAGTTCAACCATGACAATTTCTTTGAGCTACATGCCATTGCAGAGATACCGGAAGGCGACAAGAAACCTTTTTCCTGAAATCCAAGAAGAGCCCACAAATCAAATTTTATATTGCTGGCTACACAGCTGTGGGAATTTCCCGGATAGTAATGGCCAATAAAAGGCATTCCCCGCAGAGAAAGAAAAGGCAGGAAAAGCAACGCGGAAGATCTTCTTTTTTTGTGGAAAGGTTTCCAGCAGCTGGAGTTATGGTTTTAAAACCTTTCATTCACTCGAACAACTGCTTGATGTTGTTGGAATCAAGATGCATGGCATGAGCTGGGAAATTGACGTTTTAAGATGAAATGGAAATTCATCCAAGTAAATCTGTCTCGTATAACGGGCAGTTTGTGTAGAGCATTTGTAGGAACCTCCTTTTCTAAGCTGTAATATCATGAAACACCAGTAAGTTGGGTTTTTTTTTTTTTAAAGCGTGGTAAGTTGAAACAGACCTAACATGGGCCCATTGTAAGTCTGGGGTCCACTGTATACCATATGCACATATGTACTTCAGCAAAGCATTAGTCAGTCTATACCTGTCTACAACATCCGCAATCTCATTTATTATGATGATTTTTATCTATTTCAGAGTTTTTCACTGACATAAGGTGTTTCATGTTTCAAGTTTTTTTTGTCGGTTTGAAGTACTATTTCGAACTGTTTGCTATTAAACGAAGAAGTTTATTCCCTTAATAAATAAGGGTTATCAGCAGTTGTGCTTCCAAGTCTTGCGTGGTTGATTGGGATGAAACGTTTCTGGCTGAGGCTCCTGAAGATTAGAACCAGTTTTTGGAAACAGAAAGTCACTTCTATCAAGCTTCCTCATATTTTTCATTACCAAACCATGTACAAGTTTGTGATGGTTTCATGGATGACTTTTTCTGTAGGGATTCCCATAGAAAATTCTTGCTGACTTAATCGCAAAAATTCATGGAATTCTTTGAGGTTAAAGGAACCTTTTCAGCATCCAGCAAAATTTGAGACATGGGTTTCATTCCGCAAGCCACTGCAACTGAAAGATGAGAATGAAAAACGAGAATTTATTAGCCCTTGAAACTTGAACACCACAAAAACGTGAGTACTTGTCCATTGACATCCTGAGAAGTTATTTCAGTCATTCATACAAGGGCGTCTTGATGGAGCATAAAAAGAAAATTAAAAACTTAATAGTGCTTTACCCGGATACTGAACCTTGAAATCGAGGATGAATGGGCGAGTCTTGAGCAGCAACAACAAAACCTGGAAGAAGAGGTTTTCTCTGGGCCAAGTTCAAGTTCTTTTCCGAGATTGCGAAGGTCGAGGTTTCCAGGGTTTCGAAGTGCTTCTAGAAATTGACCTTCAAAAACCGTGCTTTCATTCCACTCGAGTCGAAGCAAACAACTCTCTTTTGATAATTCTTCGAGTAGAAGTTCGAAGTCGCCTTTCGTGATTGAGTCAACTCGAATGAAGTCAAGAGCACTTCTCTGAAAAAATGGAGTGCACGTCGAAAAAGTGGAAAAACCTAACAAGGCAGATGAAGATTCAATTGCACATAATCAAGTCTTCGCACGAACGAGAGCTGCATTAAAGTGCAATTTTGGGATTATTACGTTTGGTGAGTTAACTTCTTCAAACGTGTCAATTCCGATCAAAAAGCATGGACTATTTTTAATGAAAATTGAACGGATTCCGCTCCGTTTGAAATGTTTATCAAAGGTACTGTGTGCAGTATTTGAAAGATGAACAAACCCTTTTCTACTCCGGTTCATTTTGTGTACTTGTGTACGCCAAAAAAGATTATATTTCGCATCCCCCATATGCTGCCATGCTGAAACTGCGAATTTGAAACAAACGAATAACCGCGAAAATCGTCTCCCAGAAAAGCTTGAGTCTCCGATTTGTTCGCTTCTATCCAGATTTGCTTCGTACATCGAATCTTTAAAAAATCCTTGAATTTCGTTTCAAAACCTCAAATTTTTTAGTGATATGAAACCTGATGGCCAGAAATCTTCATGGAACCACCATGATTCATATTGCCAGGCGAATGAATGAAAGCGTAGAAAAAAATGCTGAAGTTTTCCAATTTTTCCTCGAATAATCGTGCATCCGAAATATTTCCGGATTTCATAGCATCCAATGAGCTTTTAAATTTAACAGAACATTTCAATTAAGAAGGGCAAGTGCTGGGGACGGAATTGTGGAGATCCTTCATTAATCGGTCAGTGCCATACCTGGAGGAAAAAAAAAATATTTGTGAACCCTTCATCGCTCTTAGAATATGCTCACCACACTAGCCAATCGAATATAGATAAGAGTAACAAGACACATGGTTTTCAAAACTGTGTAATCTCTACAAAAAAATCACAGCGCCACAATTATTACATATATCGACGAATCGGTTTGTTGTGCCTCGGCTGCAGGAGTAAAGTGCCCAACTCGTTTCTCGCTGAAGTGCACTTAGTTCCAGTTATATAACATATTCGGGGTTTTCTCTTCATTTATCAAAGGAATCAACGCACATTGTACCCAGGGATGATTGTTCCCAAAAAAAATCCCAAAACCAGTGCCCTTGACATGTGAGTACATCTGAGCACAATAAACAAGAAATGCTCAGTGCACCTTGCCAAGTCTCCATGAGAAATAATGGTTCATGTCAAAACCATATAAGGAATGCATCAGTTAAAGATGAAACACGAAGTAAAATAAAAGGAAAATATCCATCTAGCTGATGAAGCTGCAATATATTGCGAGAACATTTGCAGGTGCTTGTCTAATGGACAATAAAAACAGTAAAGACAAAATATCATTGGGGGGGGGCGTATAAATATTGAAAAAATAATTTTTGAATGAATGAATGAATGAATGAATGAACAGAAGACTTTATCTGCCACTTCTCAGGGTTCACAAGGGTCAATCCAGATTTCCACAACCACACCCCCTTCCCACCCAACCCAAATCCACTAAATGACATTGAATCACTCCCAAGCAGGAAAGCACAAATTGATAACAAAAATTAAAGAAAAATACATTACAACATGAAATAAAACTGGACATCTGACATGTATGCATACACCCATTCACTCCCTGACATTGGTAAAAAAAATTATTCTCCATTTTTAGGAATACAGATGGTACCTTGCAATGCAACCTCCTGCAATTTTACAGTGAAATTTTCTGGCAGACATTGACTTGCCATTCAAACTCTGCCCCACAATTCAACCTGCATTAGTCACTTTTCCAGGGTTTTTGTGCTGCTCTTACTTGATTTTTACAGAGTCTCACAACATGACCATTCCACAATTTCACTCTATCCAGGCAATTGATTCTGGTTGATTTTTGGTGTTCAATCTGTATCAAATTCTTTTGAGAGTACCATATACCCTTGAGCATGACATGCATGACAGTTTTTCAGCCAAAATTTGTAATACAATATCAAACCTGAGTAGGATGCACTATCAATTCACAGTTTTGATGGGAATAAATCCCAAATCCCACTAACTTTCAATTATTTCCATTACCATAAGTTGTCCAATAGAAATTGGTCATATATTTCCCATTTAAATTAAATGTATTGCTAATCCAAACTTTTAAAGCTGTTTGAACAATATATACCATCGATAAGCTTTTTCCCTCTCGATTTATTGACAAAAATGTGCAGGTGGTACTTGAGTGCATTTACAGTCATACAAAATACTGGGATGCAAATCATATGCAGTGATAGGTTTTGGTTGAAAGGTGGAGTTCATGTCTAACTGAGGGCACATGGTTCTCAAAAAATACTGTATAACTGACATGAGTATAGTCTTCTCGTCTATATCATGCCAACTGGAGGAATACCGTCGTCAGTCTTTTGCCATCTCAAGTTACTTCTGAGTTTCAAGCAACGACGAGGCATCCATACACATTGTGCAAAACCACATCTATCTCAAAAAATACGTTCCTTAAAACAATCATCACGGGCTTCTTTCCTAGCACTTGCGCCGTTTTCTTGAGCGTGTTCAATCTCATTTTACGATGGAGTGTGATATATTTTGTGCCAAAAAAAGAGATCGTGAGTGAAAACATCCCTCTTGCCTCTAAACCCGTCTTGGGTTTCATGTGATACTTCCCGTATCATTTCCAGAGACCCCACATATTCCTTTCACCTGAAGAGCAGATCTCGAGAGAGAAAAATATATATGCTGGTGACACGTTAGGATTCAGATTGATCACAATATGTGAAGCTCAGCCTTTGCAGTTGAAGTTCATCTCGATGCGGAAGAGCACTTCATTTCCGGCATTTATCTCTACAGTCGCTTTCCCTTTTTGCGTCACATTTTGCATGCCGCATGTGTCATAAGGTACCACTGAACTTTGACGTTATGTGCAGTGAATTTTCGGAAGACTACTCTTCAGTCTGTTGGCTGGAGCTGACGTGAATAATGTTTGCGCATTGTGCCACGAAAACGTCTCACAGCTTTTTATCGATGGGTTATGGCTCGTCTACAGATGAAAATCATCAAAATGCGGTCTTCCGGTCTCGAAGTTTTCCTTCGGGCAAATAAATGCATGCATCTCGTGAGAATGTCACGTTCAAAGCATTTCAAAAGGCTCTCTGGTTTGCGTGGACATCCCCAATCATATCACACCATAACCAAGGACTTTAATTCCATTATATCAGCATGCCGTAGAAATGCGAACAATTATGCTTCTCATGCTTTCAACTGCAGAATGGAACATTTCGCCCGTGAAAAAAGTGAGCAGAAATGGTATCACTTACTATTCACTCCTTGCGAGACACTGTCGACGGTCTTTCTAGTAATTATGTAATCTGGATCGAAGCTCTCAATAGAAACTTGAGATAAATAATGCCCCAAACTATGGGTTCGTGTGTCCATGTGACTGTATCCTCAATTCCTCATTTGCGAAATTTATAAATATATTTTTCCTTCACATCCATTTTCTCAAGCAATTCACGTTTTTTCTGCTTATTTATCTTTGTCATTCAAGCGAAAAAAATTTAGATATGTACATTTCTAGCAAATAAATAATAATTTCCGTAAACTTCGTTGCTGAAAAGCATCAATTACGCTAAAATATTTAAAGAAATTAAAGCAGAGTTGACCCCCTCGTCGAAATATACGTTCATGCGCTACAAAATGGAGAAATAAACGCTTCAAGTTTAAAATTAGGGATTTTCCCTTAGTTTAAACTTGAGAAGGGGGATTCAACCTAAAAAGGGGGATTATTTTCCCCATTTTTAGAACATGAAATTAGGTCTAACATCTTAACGTGCTTCTGTATCCTAAAGCTTCCAACAAAACTTTAGTTTCCTGTCCTTTTTACACTCTGAAGGCTTGAATCAAGCGGAATCCCTATGTAAAAGCAAGGACAGATTCATACAATACGGAAGCAGTGATGAAGAAATCTGGTATTTCTTTGACCGTGGTACCAGCGAATTAAAATTCCCTCAGGAATACATTTACTGCCGCATTTCAGCAAGAATGAACATCAGTTTCATCAGCAGAATCAAGAAAGAAACGCTGGACCAATGCTGGTCATAAATTCCGTTTTCCGAACGTATTAAAATGGGATTTTTTCCGACTGCTTCATTTATTCGGTAGACATTCTTGCTCGGGTTAAGACTATTATTAGTATAGTTTTGTTATGCTGTATGGATAATTATTGTAGGTTCTACAATTGATGAGCGCTTGAATCATGAATTTAAGCCAGATTGTTATCTCCACAATTTATTTCGAGAGGGACGTAAAAAATCTAGTAAGTAGTAACAAGCTTTGCAGTACTCGTGCAGTACCAACTACTGTAATGTAAACCCAATTGTTTCTGGCAGATTTTCTGGGGCGAAATTCGTCGATTAACGCAATTTTTGTCGCATTCGAAATTACTACACTAAGCTTACTATTTTCGTCAACCCTGTATTATTATAGTACATCTGCAAGCACGAGGAATTAGATTTTTCGAAAACAAATACAAATTAAAAGCGTTCAAAAATTTTACGATTTGAATTCAAGTTCCTCTCATCCTTCCACGTTTACATTTATGAAATTTTTCTCATAAATGGCAACAGCAACGATAGTATTGAAGATAAAAATCCTATGCATAATAGTGAATGAAAATGATGCTTCCATTTCGACATCAAAGCATACCAAAATAATTGTACTTACGTTTTCAATGTGATAAATAATTTTCCTGAATCGTCATTTTTGGAGGATTAACGCGTGTGATAAAAGGAAATAAATATTTTTAACCGGCAAGGGACTCGTGACCGCATGTCGTCGATATTTTTTCTCGTCCAACGGGCGAAGTACCGTAGAACTCAGGAAGTCCGAACTCCGAAAAAAAAGATTTACAGATATAATTACGGACGATAGTATTTAGTAAATTTTTATCGTTCATTGACGTTTAATCAACAGAACGAGCGAGGTTTCCAAACATGGCTCATCTCCGACGATGGTGAAATTTGATTTATTCCGTTCCTTGTCATCTTTGACGTTGGCGCGTGGCGGCCTGGATAAATATTTTGATACGCGATTTGGCCCAGAAAAACAACCGTCCGTGTGCAAAAGCTGCTGCTTACATGAAGAAGATAAACTGAAGTTTACCATCCCTTTCGATTCTCAATCCAGTATTTTCAGCTTTTCTCATGGACATTCATCAATAATGCCGTAGAGCACATCGAATCATCAAAATATTCAAAAAGGCACGAACAAGGGCAATTGTCGTCGCATGCAAACAAGGTCAGTGAACTGGATGTTTTGCAAGCGGATTTCAGGGAGAAAGCATTGTTCAGTGCTTACTTGAGTTTATGTACAGTATCTTGAAAATACAGAGAAATTAGTACTTTTTCGTAGTAGAAGACTAAACAATCATTTTTTTTTGCAATTCATGTCCGCAATCAACATTTGTATCTGATATTACCGAAAACTAATCATTTGGAATATGAAAGGTTTTCAGTTGCTCCTTTCTGGGACAGATCAAAGAGAAGAAAAGCAACAAAATTTAACTTGATGCTTTTCATAACTATCATAAGTGAGCCAAGGTACCCTTTTCTTCATAAGGTGAGCATAATGTCAAATCATTTGCCCAGCAGTTTAAAGCTCGGAATATCATCGATTTTATGCCTCTGTGATTCTTTTTGTTTTTTTTTAGTAAAAATTGAGTTTCACTTACTCAAAATCTTCCCAAGTTGAATATTTTATGGTGACTTAAAGATACCGTGGGACCCTGAGAGGCGGACATACTGAAATTGGTGCGCCAAGCGTGTCTTGATGTCAAAATGTCTGTGTGTGGAGTCATGTTTTCCCTAAGATTTATATTATTCACTTTTTAATCCGTTTTATGCTGAAGAAAGATTCATCAGAATTCCATGAAGAAAAGTGTCCGCCAATTGAAAACAAAAAGTATTCCCTTTTAGTAATTTCTACTCAAGAAGAACATGGGATGGAGATTGTTAGCAATCAGAGCATCAACAAAATGGGTGTGAAAATGATGACAGAAAATCCAAATATTTTTTTCTGAAATAGGCCTTACACTTCTTCAGGTTGGAAATATACTGTATACTGTATATTTTTCATGTCATACTCCACGTGATAAATTCTTTTTTTTTCTGAAACTTGGCTGTTTCAGCATGCACTGTCCGCATGTTGAGCCTTTTTTAAGAAAAAGAATTGTAGGTACTGTATGTCCAATTGTCTACATGTCAGGGTGTCTGCATGTGGGGGTCTCACTGCATTTCACTTCATCTTCAAAATTATTACATGAATCTGGAAGGAAACTAACCATCCCATGGAATTGAATGAATGTATCCTCTTTTAAGAAATGTTGGCTGCTGATGGGCATGTTTCACGTCATTTAATGCCTCTCCATCAACTTCCTTCGCGATTGCTTGTTCTGAAAACACGGTTACTGAAGATGCATGAGAATCGGCATAGAGAACTCAGAATCAAACAAGTGTTTGCTTCTAACAAGACACAATCACCGCCAGGGCATGTACCAGTTGCCCGACAAGAGATTCCTATCATGCGTATTGTGTGCGTAGGTGTACGGTTTGCCTCATCTCTTCACTGGTCCGAAGAACCGACACGTGTGAAGGATATACAGGATCACAGTTTATATAGTTTACCTTTGGTGAACGCACTCTCACACAGCAAAGGATTGCAATAACAAACACTTCCTTCATCTCAACTTTGATTGTTTGAATACGCGATCGCTTTATCCCAGCTATATAAAGATCCTCATGTTCCTTGCTCATACTGAGGTTATCCAGTATCGTGCGAAAATCAATTATAGCGGAATCGCGGGTAATCAACACCACCTTACGTAATGGATATATCGCGCTATTAACTCAGGATACCGCTTATTTTCGGTCTCAGTTGTAGTGGATCTTTCGAGGAGGATATGCTTTAGCAACACTGTATCGTCCTTGGAAGAAATCGAAGCACATTTCGACAAATATGCTTGCCAGTTTAATTTTCGGGGGATCTCCAATATTGTTCAATCTTATTTTCCTCCTTTTCAAGAGTGTTTAGCTTTGAAAAAAAATCATATTCCATGATAACAATTCCTATTCGGTGATTTGTTGAAGAATTTTTGGACTAAACTGTGGAACAGTCTTCGGAGTACATTATCATTTTCGAAAATCTAAGAAGATGGAATTTGCGGGAGCTATGACATGAATAAGACATTTTGTACATACAGTAATAGTGAGTTTCTGCATAATAAAAGATTGCGCGATAAAAAAAATCGTATAAAGAAATTTCATTAACGGGCTGAAATAACCCACAATAACGAAATGTTTTCACTCAAAGAAGTTTTATTTTATCGCACAACAAAACGTTCATATTACAACAAGCTTCCGAATACAACTTTGGATTTTTTATTTTGAAGAAAATAAGAAAGATATAGATATCTTGAATATTGGCGGCTGGCACCTTGAACATCATAGGGAAAGAATCCCAGTGCTAATGAAGTGTCTGCGGGCAGCACTGCTGTAAACATTTACACATTAGTAAACATAGGAGTAGACTGAGTAAGCGAGTGTTACCCAAACCTTTTTGGTCCCACAGACCAGGAAATTTACAAAACATTTTCTGCAGACCGGCAAAGTTTCATTAAATTTTCTGAGGACCAGTAAATTTTCATGAAATTTTTGCATGCTCAAAAAGTGTTCATTGAAAGACAGCTTGAATAACGATTTTTGAATGGCAGGCATTCAAAAAGCTTCTGATTTTTTTAAATTAATTTAGAAACCATTGAAGCAGCTATAGTGGAATGTCTTCAAAAAATGGAAAGGTGGGCTTGAAGCAAGGTTTTTCTGACTAAAAAAATCAAAATAATTTATTAAATCAGGTAAAGATTTGTATAAAGTATTATCATGAGAAAAGGCAAGAATTTATTTTTCATGAGATATATGTAAGGTATAGTCATCCCAAGCAAAATACATAAACATCTACTGTTGTCCCACATTTATGAATATATGTGAACTAGCTTAATTATAATACAGTATATCCCCCAACCAGAAAATCCATGAGATTCCCTAATTGCGCAATGTCTGTAAAATCGTCCATGTTTTCTCGTCCATTTATTATGCGCAGTCGTAACTCTTGTTTTTTGGCGTGTGGATCGTTTTATCATTCTAAGTGCGAATTCATCTATTTTGTGAAATATATCTAAATATCGTTTCCTCTTTTGGGATAACTACGGAGTTTTCCCCTGCCATGTTCCCCGCGGATTGTGTTTCCCAACTATTTATTCATTCAAGTCTAATCTAAAACGTTCTTTGTGGGCTTTGCCTCACGAGATAATTGCAACTGCCATGCAATGTCTTGCCAAAACTAAAAATAAAAAAGATACTGTAACATCCTTCATTGCTATTTGTGAAAACTTCATTTGACTGGAGGAATTTTCCGCAGACAGGAGCCGGTCCGCGGATCACGGGTTGGGGAGCCATCACAATGACTGTTTAAAGCGCCGTAGTTATGGGAGCACCTGATGGTGTTTCGCATTAGTCGTACCTTACTCTGTTCCTGATGAGAATTGCCACAGAGTTCCTGTGCTGGTTCTGATGTGAAACGTGTCGCCTCATCTTGGCGTGGACGTAGACTACACTTCTCACTTGGACGGATTTAGAGGCCAAGGAGAATCGAATTACTACTGGTATCGCCATAGACGCGAGATTAACAGCGACGGTCCTGGAAATGGGGACGAAATCCGGGCTATATGATGATGGGCTCATCTCGTGTACACTTTCGAGACATCCTGCATGGATGGCTGACAAATCCATTTACACGGTCATGGAACTGCACTCAACCCCACATTTCTGAGAATGAATTTTGTGGCACTCAGCATGCCTTGCCATGGGTGAGAGGAGGACCTTCCTCCTCTCATGGGTGAGCAGGTCTCTGCAAACCCACTCCTATAAACATAGTTCTTAATTGCAATCAAGAATGTAATTGCCCAATTGAAATTAAATTCCACCAAGGAAACTATTCCAAGACTTTGAGCAAGATTAATTACTTTGAAAATTGCCAAGCTTGCTGAAAAAATATACGAGACTGGTTGACTTTTCTAAATTCAAAGGAGACTAAAATTTTGAAAATTTTAGAGGAGTTTATTGATTTTTACCAATGTGGCCCGCAGAGAAGGCTTGCTTTTTCATGAGGGCCTTGACCACTTTTGAGTTGTGCACCACTGATTAAAAGTATCTCATGGCAGAAAAAAATCTGCCCGAGTTCAAACTGAGTCCAACACATTGCCCTATATACCAATAGCTTTGCCCTGGGGTAGCCCACTGGCAGCAAGCAGCATGAAGTGACCTCTATCGCACAAGTCCAAAAACATTGCACAAAACCTGAAACAATAAACGAACTTGCGAGATCTGAAGAATGTGGGATAAAATGTGAGCGAAAATAATTGTACTTTCATATGAATCCAGTCACAGTGCATTATTCAATGCTGCTGATGCTGTGAAAATCATTCAAGTGGTCTCATAATCGGGGTTTGCTCCATGTGAACTCAAATTCAGAAAGCGGAACGCAAAGGCACACAGTGGCAATGCAATATTTGAAGCTTTGCAGAAACAACGGCCTGGTATCTCCGGGAGAAATACGCAGAAGGTCGCTTAAGAATGCAACACATTTAATCAAATACCTTCTCCTCCTAAGGATTTCAACTGCATTTTCTTGATTTGTTTCTTATCTATCCTCACCCTATAATTTCAAAGTTGGTCATGGATAGCCATGACTATAAGGTAAGGTAAATGTTCTGCAGCCCAATCAAAATGCAATATATAGTTCGATTTTGGTTATAGTATTGTGCTGCGATGTAGCTTCTGAAAAATTTTAGATGGTATGTGCTTCAGATGAATTCTGTGAATCCCTGATGGTATAACTGGGTAATGTTTGTTGGGATTTGTTCCAAGTATCAAGTGGAATTTTCCATTAGTCAAATCCTAGCTTCTGTGGTATGGACACTAGAACCATGCATTTTCTTTTCACCCCCAGCAGTGAATAGCTTGTTTATGGGGTGAATAAACAAAAACAGCCGAGATGCTCCAGAGACGCACTTCGTTTATCTCATTCTGGCATCATTCCCTTAGATTCCATTATAGTTTATCCTCTAGCTGTGTTGAGTAATTATTTTACGGAAAACGTGACATAGACTCGAATTTACCAGGGTGAAAAATGTCAGTAGATTTTTGTTCGTTTTAGTGACACAAATTCGGCTACATTCTGGGGGATATTTATTTTCCGAGAAGATGCCAGTCAATTTTGTGGCTTATTGTTTCCTGGATGGGCTGTAAGTAGTAAGAGGCATCCCTTGCTTGAAGAGCCAATGAGTAAAACCTGAACTTGAGCATATTAGGTTTCTTCAAATTTAAGTAGCATGGTTCCTCAACCAACAAACATTCAATCATATTCTAGGCAGGGTAGCAAGTATGCATTGCGCCACCGGTACCCAGCCCATAATGCATTTTTGGCTGGATACAGGTGAATATTTTTTATGGGTGATTCAAACGTAGCCTACACCCTACAGCACCCATAGCACACCAGTAATGTTCACGTGCATGGATATCGGTGCTTTTCAGCTAGATTGACAAGCAGGAAAAATTTTAAAACTGCACTAAATAGAAATGGCACCAGAACCAGGAGTGTCACAGCACCCGTAGCACACCGGTAAAGTACTGGTCTGCGTGTGTATGGGGGCTTTTCAGCAAGTTTCCAAGGTGGAAGTTATTTTGATATGCACCAGTTAAATTTCACGTACTGCAGCAACCCAATGTCTTATTTAGTATTTCACTACTAAATACTGTTTCGCTAGTTTCTAATGATGCAGTAACTGTAGTTTCTACTAATTACTGCGGCGTGGCAGTGTCATATTCAGTCACAACAGTGACACCACACTGCACCACCACTGTGTCACCGCCATGCCACTGCCATGCAACTGCCAAAGTGCCATGCCACAGCCACGCCACCAACACACCAGTGCCACAACGTTGCTGTGACCCTGCCATGACAGATAAAGTTTTAATTTATTTTTTTATTTTTCACTCATTTAAAAATCAATATTTTCTAAACTTGAAAAATACTAAAACAAAAAAAAGAATTTCAGTGCACATCTGAAGTTATTTTTCAAATTGAAATTACTTTCATAGAAAAAAGTTACAATGAAATAAAGTTATAAACTAGTGAAGCTGTGTGGTTGTGCATGTCAGTACTATTCCATAAAAATTTTAAACAGGAATCTTTTCATACAACCACACAGTATACACACACATATCAGGAGAGGCATTCAAGGACAGACACACTGACACCAATATTCACAAGATCATACAAAAAAAATTTGCAAACCCTTCAAGAGTTTCAGACAGGACCCCACAAACTCAGAGTTCACTAGCCTAACCACCAAGCTACAAAGACAACATTCTGTATCCAGGTCCCAGTGCGTTGCTAATACAGCACAAATACCCAGTGAGCAAGGAAATGTCCGTTTTGGATCCAAAACTTATCCAAAGCAACTTATCCAAGAATCTTGCCAAAAACGGACAAGTTTTGGACAATTTGCTTTGAATAAGTTTTGGATAAAAATCGGACATATTGTCATAAAAACATTTGGATAAAAATCGGACATATTGTCCGATTTTTATCCAAAATATGTCCAAGATCTACTGCCTTTTGGATCCAAATTGGACAAGTATTGGAGGGATCTGGGGCTTCTTTTGATTTACCTTTTCTTTTCTTTTACCCGATAAAAATCGGGTAATATTTCCGATTTTTATCCAAAATATGTGATTCAATCAGGACCCCTTCCCTCCAAAACTTTGATTTTTTTTTTACAAAATTTAGGTGAATTTGGGCAAAAATGTTTCTTCCCGGCAGGATTTTGGCACATTGCTTTTAGGAAACCATTTTCTTTTGATACCCTTCACAGTTCACTCCAATATTGAACAGATTGTCCTGAACATATCTCCTGCAGATTTTATTTATATATCCTGGTATTCTATTCTAATAGTATGTTGCAATTATTCACTCTGGTTATATTTCAGTTATATATCTTAGTATATACCTTAATTATCCTAACCATTTCCAGGTCTTCTCTACAGCTTGTTCCTTACCTATCCTGGGTCGAATCAGGTTGATTGTTTCCTACAGGGGAGCTATCACCATTGAATAAATGCAGACCTAGTTGGGATTCGAACCCCGGAGTTTCTGCATGGAAGTCCAACCCCTTAGTCAGACAGGTACAGCCCACTATATAGAGTGCATAATTCAATTATGCGGTTTTGTTCCAACAGCTCTGACAGACAGGTTTTTGTCGACAAGTTTTGGAGAACTTGTCCGCAGTTTCTGGCGCCAATGTGAGGCAGACAAGTTCTCCAAAACTTGTCCGCATATCATCCAAAATTTGCGGACAAGTTTGGAGAACTTGTCCGAAAATTTTGGATGATATGTGGACAAGTTCTCCAAAAAATGTCCAAAAATAATCCAAATGAGTTCCAAAAATGTCCATTGGAACACATTTGGATGATTTTTGGACATTTTTTGGAGAACTTTGTGCTCACTGGGTATGCTTTACAAATGTGTCATATTGCACTAAAAAAAATACCTCAGCCAAATAAATCAGTACCTGTAAAATTGAAAAAGCTAGAATCAATAAAACTAAACAAATCTCATCTCAACTGGGATGGACATCTCCCAGGGCCTGGACTGAGATTATTGCGCACAGTTATGAACCCTAAAGCATGTCCTAATTCCCCCAGGAGCTGAAAGATGGAATGATCACTGCAGAAGAAAACTTGAATCCCCGATGCCCTAGCTTCCTCCTATAATCCCATAGTATGGAATTTCAGAGTCAATTAACCCTTGGACAGCTAAGTCTGACTATTTTTACAAAATTTTGTACCACCTCAGAGAGATAAAAAAAAATAAGGACAGGGAGCCAAGGGCAAAGTCCGGAATAATCCCAGCGTTTTTTTCCCTCCCAGCAGAAAAATTTTGTTGGCAAAAAAAAAAAAAAACTCTCAGTTAGGCTATCAGCTTTTTTTGGATTGATCCCGACTTTGCCTCTGCCCACCTGGAAGGGTTTTGGTGACCTTCCCAAGACTGAAAATGCGGAAGGATACAAAAATAATCCAACTCCGTCCCGCTATGGGAAAGAACCCTCCGCTGTCCGAGGGTTAAAGATATGGTTAGCTTGGACAGACATTTAGCTAATCCCCCAACAGGTGAATGGACTTTCCTTGAATTTCATATGTCCTGTCACTGATAATAAAGAGCATTCCTGAACTGGAAAATAATTGTTTTCATATTTTGAATGAAAACCTGATTTTGGATCAAACTTTTTTCTTTTTCAGCAACATGTTATATCTGCTGTGCACATATTCCCTTATTTTGAATGCAGGGTTTTCAAGTAAGAGGCATTCTTTTCAACTTGCCAAAATGGTGTGTGGCTAAACTCAAAGTTTGAACTTTGTTTGAAGATTTATAGTCTAACAAAATATTAGCCTATATGGCCTTTGTATGATGGTTACTTTGTGTACACATTCTTGCAAACAATACAGTTCAGAATTTCCTGCTAGAATACTGTATAGCCAAATCATCCCTAGGTTTTATTTGTTGAAACAAAGTATAATCATTGATTCTTGTTCCAAAAATGTTTCCTTGCCTGTTCTGAATATAGACTAGCCACAAAAACAAATAAGTTGTTGCAGAGATTTTTTTGTTTCTGCATTTATAACACACCCTGAATGGAAAATCATTCCAATGTTAAAATTGTGTGGATTCTGAACCCGTGTTTTCCATATTTTTGATGAAAAAAGTAAGGCACATATAAAACATATATGTCATTCAATTGATGTTTTGGCATCTTGCCTGCTGCATCAACAAATACATAAATTTGTACAGCATGTAAACTTGGATATGAGAACCAAAATCAATTCAAGTCCAGGGAGGAGCTTCATCATGTTAATATAGAATATTGATGGTGGAACAATAAGGTCCTCATCTTCAAAATGTTTTCTTTTTACAAGGAACCAACCAGCAGCTTCATCATGTTAATATAGAATATTGATGGTGGAACAATAAGGTCCTCATCTTCAAAATGTTTTCTTTTTACAAGGAACCAACCATGCAGCAGCTTCTGCTTCACAATTGGTATAGCCATGCAGCTCCATTCATAGGTGGCGTGGTATGGCTTCTACAGATGGTGCAGCATGGCTTCAGATGGCATGGCGTAGATGTAGACCATGCCACACTGTATATTATGGACAGCATGACACAGCATATACAGGGGGAATCTCCTGATATGGTTCCCAGGAAATGAAATTTTTTGATCAAGTTCAGATTTTTTAATTTTAGCTGAGTTACTTTCCAATATTTTTCCATTTGAAATATACTAAAAACTGTATAACTTCAGTGTAAATCTCAAGCTTTTTTCCTAATTGACTTTGACTCCATATAGGAAAATACTTCTATATTAGCATCTATAAGGAGCAAAAGTTATAAATGATAGAATTCTCAAAAATGACATACTGTGCTTCACCAGTTTATAAATTAATCTTACTGTAACCTTTTTCTATGAAAGCAATTAGAATTTTTAAAATACGTTCAAAAACACAATGAAGTTCTGATATTTAAAAAAAAAATTATATTTATGACTGTTAAAAATAAAAGTTAAAAATAAAAAATAAAAACTGATTTTTGCATCATGGTAGTGTCACGGCAGTGTTGTGTCAGTGGCATGCGGTGGCGCGGGGTGGCGCTGCTGAGTGCTGAGCCATGGCAGTTGTGCAGCAGTGGCGTGGTATGGTGATGCAGTGGTATGGCGGTAATGCAGTGGCACAATGGTGGCATGGCACTGTGCTGGTAGTGGCTTGCTGTTGGTGTGGTGGTGGCATTGTGGTGGCGTGCCAGTAGCGCAGCAGCACAGAGGTGACACTGCCATGCCGCCACACCATACAATATGACACTGCCATGTCCCATATGTGTTTAGTGCTGTGTCGCACAGTAATACACCGCCGCGTTGCCCAACACAGTGTCAAGCCATCCTTACATCACTCGCATTTTTTCGTGGATCAGTATGTGTATCATACCCGTACTCAACTGTCAAATCTCTTTTGGCTTCAACAAAGCAAGCGTAACACATTATAGAACCTGCTCCCCAACATTCACACATACTCGACACCTGCACTGAATATGGGCGATTTTTATGGGTGTTACCCATACCAAAACATACCCAAGTCCATATTTCAATACGGGTGACTGTCACCTGTATGATATGGGCTCCATATGGGTGAAAGATGGGTAAAATATTTGCAGCGTGGATCCTCTCATCAGGCATCTAGAGGAATTCTGTGTTTGAGAATATATACCAAAATTAAATTGATTATTGAAAATTGTAAACTTCATGCATGTTTTTAAAAAGGAAACACTTGAATAAAGAAAGCTGCGCATATTTAGTGGAATAGTGAATATGTCATTCCTTTAAAATTATCTATTTCCCATTATCCATCTACACTTCAACTTTCGAAATATGACAAGGAATGCTCTGCATCCAATTTTAGAAGTTTTTTTTAGAGAGATCAAAAAGTTAATGAACCCCGTTCACGCAGTTCTTTCTGGTGTAAGTTTTTCTGAAGAACAAGATCCAATTTGTTCCAATCCCTTGACCTGGCAAACTGATTCTTCATGCAATGATTGATTGATCAGCAAGTTTTCATTTCTGATTTTCAGCATTCACAAGGTTCATGCAATCTTCCCACATCCAAGCCCCCTCCTGTCTCCACCCACACTCATCTAAACACATTCCATCACATCAGAATGGAAAATAGAGAAATACGCTGTATATTGATATTCAAATAATAAAGAACATATGTCCCAAAATGTAAAATTGCACAAGTTATGTAAATGCATGAACTTTCTGCATGAATATATGCATGATCCACATTGTCTCTGAATTGATTTATTTATATCCCAGCATGCATAATGATGAAAATCCCTGAAGCAAAATAGGAAAAAGAATCTTTCACGTTTTTTTTTTCTTACATATGAGAAGGCCACATTCTTCAGCAGCAGACAGCAGTGACACTTTCACAAATTTTCAAAGATCTGTGGACATCTACCTATGGATGAAAACTGTAACAGAATCAAATATGTGTGACGATACTAATGAACGTCCATACGAAAATCTGCTTGATACTATAGCTATAGCACATCAACAATTATATTGACGACTTTACCATGTAAACTGGGATCAATGAAAAATTTTATGACAGAAATGCTTGACCAACATTTTGATGCACCAATCCCAACTGATGAAAATTCCTCAGGATTGTCTCAGAACAGGTATAGAGCATGTACGAGAACAAAGATTTCACTACATGATCCTCTTTAAGTGTATGTTTTGAGATAAATTTTTTCCTCGTCACAGCCATCATATTTTTCTCCATGAACTAACAAACATGATTCAAGGGTAGAAGTCATGCGTGAAGAAAACATGAGGAAAAATGCAAATAAAGGGATTATTTGAGCAAGTGAAATGCATTGTTCTGTAAAACAAAAGAAAGATCAACCAAGGATCCGTGGTTGATTGGAAGAGGGCATTTTATTCTCGTTAATTTTCGCACATCCATAAGGAATTTCCCATTTGTATTCAACAAGAAATTTTCACTCTGATCAAAATGAAATACCGTAAAAAGGTGGGGAGGATTCTCCACATCAGAGTAACTTTTCTTGAAATTTTCCAGCATGCAAACTTTTAACGACGGTTAACTTGTCGAATACCGTCTTTTCCATCTGCCCTGAGAGGTTGAGACACAATTCGTCACAGGTTATTCACACTAAGAAAAAATAATTTGGTGTCGGATGACAAAAATTGTGCATCCTCATGGGATGAACGCGTCATTAAAAGGATACTGTATTTTTTTTTAAACTTTCAAAGTTTTTGTTTCTAATTTTCTACTTGGACGATTATTCGCAGGAATGCTTTGAGCGTATATGAGTGAAACAGGATTTCAACGTTAAATTCGCCTATTTTGTTGGCCTTCAATGTTCGGCTTGCCACGTGGACCAGCATATGTTCTTGAAATTATGATTTTTAAGTTTACCAACTCGTTTTGCCCATTGTGAATTTAGAGATGTTTTTTTCTTATTCTTTTTAGAACTTGAATATAATCTCTGCAAGAAACCGTGCTCTTATTTTACCTTTAAGGCGAAATGTTTCAAGGGCTGTAAAAGCAAGCCCTTCAGAAACGCTTGTTTCCTAAAAAAAATAATTTGCAGTGAAGGTGCTTTTCTGGGGTTGCACTGTTGCAGTTGCGATTAAGTTGACAGTATGCGGAGGCAAAGAGACTGTAATAAGCATCAGCATTAGCAAAACGGTCCATTCATTACTCGGAAAAGCAGTACATACCTCGCAAAAGGGAAAGAAGAAGTCTAATCACAATGCTGAGACGGAAACTCAATTTAGACTTACATCGTTCTCCGCACACGAAGATGAGGAGGACTGTCTTTTCGCTGAATAAGCAATTTCCACTGAGACCTTGGCCCAGATAATTTAGCTTTCCATCCTTGAAAAAAAGAACTTCAGCATTAACAAAGCTTCAATAGACGTAACTGTCGGCTAAATGGCAGGCACGGTTCTATGTCTTTCCCTCTTTCCTCTAAAGCTTTTCTTATATTTATTTCGGCTATCGAATTTCAGGAACTCGCCAAATTCTAATTGAAGAAACAGCTTATTCTCTAGATCTCCTTCGAATAATTTGAATATTTCTCGTGATATTGCATATTACTGACGAAAACTTGATTTCACATGTTGACATGAGCAGTCAATGTGGTATATTTTACCACCCAGCCAATGCGTGACAAAAAGATTTCAAGAAAGGGGCATTTTCATGGAAAAGCTTGAGTCCGATTTTTTTTAAAATTTGCCTCATAGCTTGAAATGTTCAATCAACTGTGCAATTTTATTTTCGGGCAAAATATTTCAGACAGGAAACACAATTCATAAAGACTCCGATGGATCAATTCATAGAAGCTCACCACCCGAAACATAAGAGTAAAAAATTATACCTGATTGCAGACTTCATTTTGCAGGAAAATGAATCTCATCGGCAGGCTAACAAAGACAAAATTATTCGCTAGGAGCGAATTGGAGTTGTTCATTTTGGCATACGGCGGATGGTGTTTTAATGACTTATCCAATGCTATTGTCACAAGAGAATACTTTTTATGATGAAAAACTTGGCTGTACGCTTTAGACAAAGCCAGAGGTTGTAAAAGAGATTTAGTAGGCAACTATAGGCACACACTTTGCTTGAAAACTTATTTTATTCCAATGCAAATTTCCAGAGATGGGAATGGGGCGGGTGAAACCTTACCCTCTTTTAGTTCATGATGTTCTGTTTGAAGATTTGGAATCAAAATTTTTCCGGAAAACCAAAAGCCTTCCTATCACCGAATAAAAAAAACCAGACGCAAAATCAGGCTTCCTCTGCTTCCAGCTTGGCATGCAGGGGAGAGAAAACCTTAAATAAGCTCTCTCCTTTTGTTTTACCATACAAACTTTGTATTTCTGAGGCCAGTGAGCCTTGCAAAAATTGCAAGACTCACTGAGCCTCACTCAAGGACAAGAAGTGGTCATCATGTCTTGGATTTTGCCTAAATCGGCCGATCCTGCACCAGGAAGAAATCACCTGATTTCTT
>CAJPEX010001937.1:0-46505 GCA_905338405.1 Notodromas monacha
GTTTTTAGCTTCAGGAAGTTTCCCAGGGAATAAAAAAAAAGCAATTTTTACTTCTTTTTTTTCAAGTGTGGGATGAAAAGAGGCCTGAGGGCATGAAAGGAAAATCTGCCTTATATTCACAAGTATAGAGAGTGTATCGAAAATAAATTGTTTTATTTTTGTGTTTTTACGACATGATTTCTTCCGGAAAACAATTTAATTTGCCTTCAGAAAAATATTTACTGGCAGAAAATGAAAAATTTTTTTAAATTCCAACCGACAAAAGTGAGAATGACTTTGTTCTGCAATAATAAAAGAATTCGGAATAACTTTGTTTTCTCACTTCTTGCAACAGTTTTTAGCATTTTCGCGACTGGTTTTCTTAAAAGCCACGGAAATGGGAAATATAAACATAAATTTGTGGTTTTTTTGTGTCAATTTTCAAATACTTTCGGGTGCGTTTCGAAAGAACACTTTGAACTCTGATCTTTACGCGAATTTGTTTCCACTGTCACGTGACGCCAAAAACAACGTGTCCTTGTCCACAGTTTCTTTTTTTTTTTGTGTCACAAAGATCCCTGCTTTTTTAAAGTTTTATTTTTATTTTTGCAGAGATCCAGAATTTTTTTTTAGTAAATATCACGTGACGCCAAAAACAACGTGTCCTTGTCCACAGTTTCTTTTTTTTTTTGTGTCACAAAGATCCCTGCTTTTTTAAAGTTTTATTTTTATTTTTGCAGAGATCCAGAATTTTTTTTTAGTAAATTGACTTAATGAGAGCCCCTTCAGGAGATTTTCGTCGAAGATTGCGTGAGTGTGAAGCGATCAAAACTGCCTCGAGCTGATTTCTTGGCTCCAGATGGTTTTTTTTTTCAACTGGCATTGAATAATCTTATTCTGGAATTATTTTAAAATCCGTGGAGAATTTCTTCCTTCTTTATCTAATTTTATAATTTTCCGTGCAAATTTTCATCGAATTGACGCCAGCATTTTGAGGGATNTCTTGGCTCCAGATGGTTTTTTTTTTCAACTGGCATTGAATAATCTTATTCTGGAATTATTTTAAAATCCGTGGAGAATTTCTTCCTTCTTTATCTAATTTTATAATTTTCCGTGCAAATTTTCATCGAATTGACGCCAGCATTTTGAGGGATTGAAGCGTTTTCTGCGGAATGTTATTGGAAATAATTTTTCGAAAAGGAGCCCAAAGTGGAGAAAGTATTATTTTTTTCCCTTGGTAAAATAAGATTGATGCAAATCACGGGTTTCGTGGACGGAAATGAACCTTCGACAATCACGAACACTTTTGTGACGTTTTACTGCGTCTCTCTCTCCGCTCTTATTTTATTTTCTTTGTGTCCTCAATTTTGCCAGAAAGGAAACGAAAAGGTTTAGACTTTTGTAAATCTGGCTCTTCAAGTCCCAGGCATTGTGTTTCTTTTCTTCCGAGCTGTGATTGCAGTAACGGGAAGTGGGGAACCGCAGGGTTTTTCGGTTCCCACACCAAAGCGAAACGTTTTCTCCCCTGCTGTTCGCATTAAAGGCGAAAAATAAAAAAATGAAACATGGAATGGAAAACATTTCTGCGCACAATTCCCTTTGCAAAAGTGCCTCGCATTCTTTGGTTATACTTCAGAAAAAAAAACAGGTCTGTTTCTCAGAAATGGGCTCCAGAACAGTGTTCCCCATCAATCCATGGTTGCCAAAAGTTTTTTTTTTGCCAGTCCACTGAAAGATTTCGTCCACATAATAAATTTATTAAAAGTAGTGATGAAGTCTGTTATTGCAATCCAAAATTTTGGAGACAATGGCAGTTGAAATTATCTGATGAAAAATGAATTTCTGGTTTTTCTCCTGAAAGCAATTCAGACATATTTTCACCTGCTGAAATATATTACTTCCAGTTTTCAACCTGAGAAACCTTTCTTCAAGCTCAGCATCCTATTTTAAAAAGACATTTTTGCTGCATAGCTGCTTCACGGTTTCTCAACTTAATTTTTGCCATAAAAGTCATGTTCTGAGGACTGTACTGTATATGGCAGGTATTTTAAATATTTCTGCTGGCCATAAAAAAATTGGACAAAATGTTCCAGTCTGTGGGAAATTTTATGAAAATATGCCAGTCCGCAAAGGATTTCATCAAAATTTGTCTGTCTATGTGAGTGCAAAAAGTTTTGGGAACACTGGTGTAGAAGCAAGGAGACTTGAATGCAAGAAAGGAATACAATATCATCACAACAAACTCCCAGGGACATGATGCAATTTTGTTTTATTGAGATTTATGGTTTTCAACACATTTTCGCCTAAAATTCCACATTTAATGGATAATAAATGCTTAAAGGTGCTTCTAAGACAGATAATCAAAGACCCATTCATAATTTCTGAATCTCTCTGAAGAAATCAGAAAAAGACAATTTTTAAATATACTGTGTATTCCTTTCCTTTTATTGGATGTGCCTTTCTGCTAAAGTGATGTTTGTCTTGAAGAATAAAGTATGCAAAAGTACATTTGGAGAAATGCTGTACTTCCTTCTGAATCAACTCATATTCATTCATATCTGTTTTTTCTTTCATATTAAGGAAATTGCTTTCCAACATACTGTTTATTTGAAATAAGTGCATATGTTCTTGAATGAATAGCCAAAGAATTTTCAACAAATATGTAATGTTTAACTATGTTTATCTGCAAAAAGTTTTCCTTTTTTATGAAGTTTGAATGCTGTACCATTTCATTTTTTTCTGCCATTAATCAAATTCTCTCTAGGGATCAAGGCCAAAAATGCATTGTACAGTAATGACATTACAGCCTAAAATGTGATGCTTATAAAAATGGCGCCTATGGACAAATAAATGCCCAGACCAAGAGAAAGATGTGTTGAAAAAAAATTCACTACAAAAAGATTTATTGCGAATACATTTTGCTGTATAGTGAAGTCCTTCTGCGAATGTTACGCACATTAATTTTTTTCTCGATTTATCATCGTATTTCACAATAAGCGAGCTCATATTTTAAAAAAAATGTTTCGGAGTTTGATTTGCTGGCAAAAGAAAAAGGAAGTTATGTACGCATGTATTTTTTTTCCCGAGCACATATAAAAATCAGAGGTTTCCCGTTTTAAAGTTCACCGGTTGACCTGTGACACCTTTAGGTGGAAAGGCAGTCGTCTGATTCCAGCACCGGAAGTCGAGCGATTGCTGCGACAATGGGCTTCCGCGAAGGGGCTTACATGAAGTTTGTTCATGTCACAGACACGGATGGGTCAAGAAAGATATATGCCAAAATGTCATCATGCTGTATGTGCAATCAAGTAAAAAAAAAACATTTCCTCATAACCCAAGGCTATTATAGTGAGTTTATGGCTGCAAAATTTTCAATCAAAATAATTTGACGTACAGTAATGCTGAATCAACCCTACATTTTTTTCAACAATTTTTAAAAGCCTATTTTGTTTGTCTAATATTCTTTTTGGTGTCCTTCTTCCATTAATTTTTTTCTTATTTTGCCTTACACTTTTCAATATTTGGCATATGACAAATTGAATTCATCAGTATGTAAGAATAAGATACAGATGTACCATTGACCCCTGCACAATAATGGGCTTAATTATGCAACAGACTAGTCTGTTATGTGAACTAAAAATTTTTAATTTTCACCATGAATTTCAAACCAACAGAGGTCCATTAGGGAGGTTTTGTCTGTTAGGCAGGAGGAAAAACTGCCTCAAGAGCTGGTCTGTTAGGCAGAAATCCCTTAGATGGGTGGTCCATTATGCAGGGGTTGACTGTACTGTACAGTCAACCCCTGTCTAACGGACTTGATTTGTGCAAGGGACGAGTCTGTTAGACAAAAAGTCCTTTACAAAAATCCCTTACACGGGAGGTCTGTTAGGCGGGGGGCCACTGTAATTACTTATTAGACTGTCTCCATATGTTAGAACATTGAAATGCTAGATCACAATTTTAAATGGACTTCAATTGGAAATCACTTTCCACACAATTGACAAAAATTTGGAATCAGTTGTCCTCTAAGATTAAAAAAAGCTCTTCTTCACTTTGGAACACTAAACGTAACTCTGGAGGAAAAGCTACACAAAATCTGCTTTTTGGGCACAACAATCAGTACAGAATGCCAACAAAAATAAGCACACAGCAAGAACAAATCTAGAGAAAGGACAAAATTGGCCTAATTTTGTAAGTGAAATGGGGCCTCACAATGTGGACATCAGTGGATCTTTGAAAATGTCCCTAACTTGGAAAATTCACTGATTTGATCACATTTTTCTTTATGCTTCATTGAGAATGTATTTAATCGGTTCTTTTATTTTTCAAAAAAATTGAAAAAAAAGTCTGATAAATGTATTGCAGAATTTTTTCTCAACTCATTACCTACCATGGGTCCCATTGGGGACTTTGATGCTTTTTGTTCCCCAACAAAACCAGAAAAAAAACTGTAAAAGTATGTATTTGCTTATGAGCATCTGAAGTTATACAGTCAAGACCTCATCTGAAAATATTCTTACAATTTTGCATTCTAATGGAGTATGTTTTCTGAACCCTTGAGTTTAAGGTACCCTTTCAACTTAGAACTAAAAACCTTACGTTATTCTTTTCATGAAGGATGACGTCGATTTCAGTTTTTACCTCGTAAAGGAACTTAGGGTTGAGTAAAAATTACAAAACTTTAACTTTGTTCAATTGTTTTTTTTCTATTTTCAAAGATGGTTCCTGGAATTTCAATGTAAAAAAAAAAAGTTATTTTACCTGTATTTGGAATGGACTGTACAGTTCTTCAACAGTGAGGTGTTAAAATTGAAAATGTAGGTCTCCCCACAAATGGTGGCATATATGAATGATAAGTTTCAGGTGTGCTACTGATGGTGAAAGGTTGCTTATTATGGCAGCATGGTGAAATTGTTTTTACTTATTGTTGCTTGTTTGTATTGTTCTGCTGTATGTAGACAGGCATTCCTTCTTGGGATGGGTTTGGAAAAGGGGCGGAAACTATC
This sequence comes from Notodromas monacha, assembly GCA_905338405.1. NCBI lineage: Eukaryota > Metazoa > Arthropoda > Ostracoda > Podocopida > Cyprididae > Notodromas > Notodromas monacha. Next base: position 4,986 of record CAJPEX010001937.1, read on the forward strand.
CGATTATCCCATATGTTGGCCCATGTGAGGGGTCCTGGCGACCATCATCAGCAAAAAGGGAAAAAGGTTCGCCGTACATATGAGGAGGGGTGATTGACCTCAACTGCTGCCACCAGCACCAAAATGCCCAAGGGCTCTTTTTTTTCCCCCTCAGCTGATTTCGGGTAAGGACTTTTTTCGTGTTTCCCAACAATAACATCAAATTGCACAACCTCTCTCTGTCTCTGTCCAACACCCTGATCTCCAGAATAATAATTCCCAAGTCGAAATTATTCAAACAACTGACAATTTGACCAAGTGAGAACGTCCAAGTCTGTCTTTTTCGAAGGTTGGAATTGAAGGCGAAGAAATTGGCCCGAAAGAAAGAAAGCAATCTTTCAGTATTTAACTGCGCCGTTTCGTTCACGAATCTTTTTGTTTTTTTCGTTTTCCGCAGTGAATGATGCGAGAAAAAAATGCGCTTCGTAAATTTTTTTGTTTGTACAGTATTATGTTTTCGTGACTTTTGTCTCTGCGCTGGGGTTGTTTTCAATAAGATTTCATCGCGTTTCTTAATTATCCTGGGCATGGTTCGAGGATTACTTGGAGAAAGTCTATAAGACTTCTGAGAACTTCCTCCTCGTCTCAAAATCATCGACTGCATTACTTAAAAAAATGCCTCTGAAATATTCTTGAAGAAAACATTTTAAAATTATTTTCCTTGCCCAGAAAAATTTTCAAATTTGCTTCAAAAACTTTTAGAAGTCATTATTTTTTGTGTTGGAAGCTTGTGAATTACTGCACTGTATATGAAAGAAAAATAATGAAAGAGCAAACTTTTTAGTCGATTTGCTTAAAATAAATTCTTGAAAGTGAGCTTTTAAAATTTTTTGATCCAAGGAAAAAGATATCAGTTGAATTGTTGAAAATAAATTTTTGAAAGCTAGTTTTTAAAATTCGAGGAATGTGTGACCTTTTCAGTTGATTTTCTGAAATAAATGCTTGAAAATAATTTTTCAGCATCGGTATTATTAATTTAGTTGCAATGATCATTTCCTATAGTAATGTCTGAAACATCTTGCCAAGTGATGTATCCGATTCAACTTTCAGCGATAAGATTGAATTTTGGGGGGGGGGGGCTAATAAACTTGTTTTCTGTGAAAATCGAATTCGTCTGGACATCGAAATTATTTTTTAAATGAAGGAATAATTTATTTTCAGCCTCACAAAATTCGGAAATAAATGATGCTTGAGATTTGTTTTTCTTGAATACCGAGTGCCCATGATTTTTTTTTTCTCTTCGATTCAGTGATATCAACAACATTTTCCCGAAATAATTTCAAAATTTTCGAGGTATTTTCGACGCATAAAATTAATTATTTTTTTGTCGGTGCTGGAAGAACCCTCGAAGTTTTAACCGAAAGATTTTACGATGCTTTTCGTGTTTATATCGAAACTATATTATGATACCTGCGTTTATTTTCTCTCCGGAAAACACTGATAAAATAAGTTCCGGATGTCGTTTTAACGGACCTGGTCGTAATTGCGTTTAATTATGCCTCTTCCGTTAGAATGATGGGCAGTGTCTTGTTTTTTCCTTGCTGCTGAGCGGAAGTATTTCACAAATCACTCCGAATATACAGTAGGTGGTTTTTGTTTTCTTTCCGCAGAACGTTTTTGCACAATTGCGCGAGAAAATGCTGATGAAACACGGGAAATTGAAAAGCACTAGGAATTTTTTTATACATATGTCACGATACGAAATCTTGAAAATCGGCGCCCCTGACGCGGTTGTGCTGCAAGCTCGGCGCCTCGGCGGCGACTGGCGTCCGTCCTCAACTGCGCACCGCCACCAGCAGCGCACTTCCCAAGTGTTTTTTTTTTCTCTCTCGTTTCCTTTTATTATTTTTTTTTTTTTGCTCACACGGGTGCCAACAGAGAACATTTCTGCGCAGGAATTTCCTGAAGCAACTTCCTCAGTTATTAGTTGGCCAAGAATGAATTATTTGCAGTTTTATTTTATCGCATGTTTTAAAAAAATCGTGTTACATTACAACAAAGCCATATTTGGAACTACTGTATTAAAAAACTGTAAGTCTTTCCTTGAGTATCACGTGCCCTCAGTGAAAAAATTTGCCCAAAAACCTATCCCCACATAAGAGTGGTTGGCTGAAATTTTTTTTTTCAGTAAACATTCTCATAAATAAATGTAAGAAAATATATACAAAGCCCTGAAACAGGACTGCTAGTGCTAAAACATTTTCAGATCAAATTTTCTCACCCAAGACCAACTTCTGACTTACACCACTTTGTTTTCACAAGTTTATTTTTTTTAATTTCAACCCACATACCCCACCTTTCTGATTTTATTTCTCAGAAAAAAATTGCGAGGTAATTGAGTAAAATACACTAGCTTTTTGTGATGAAAATTTTTTTTTGAAGTAACTCATTTGACTTTTTTGCTATTGGGAAGGGGCCTAAAAAAATGACGTCGTATTGTCAAGAATAATTTGTTGTAGCTATGTGTTTAGTGAAATTCTATTGTACTGTACACTACATTCTCAACTGATGCTCTGCATTTTTTAGGAAGGAGAATAGAAGAGTTTTAAAAAATATGTAAAGGAAGTCACTTCAAGATTGAGTTTTCAACATTTTTCAGGTGCTAAACTTGTGCTGGAAACTATGAAGCCAGAGAAAGAGAAACTGATGGATTCATCAGTGCTGAAATACTGATAAATGCCTCATTGAAATTTAAAATCATGAGGAATTTTCATAGGTTGTTTGTGATTCTTCATCTTAATTGATTATTCAATTTTCTCAAGCCTGCTTCTTTATGTAAAATCGAAAAAGTACACTTGTAAAATATTCTTGTTGCACCGACTTCATCTCTGTGTGCAACTGTCCCCCCAAAAAATCTGGGGGGCGGGACAAAAAATTGCACAAAAGGACCCCGAAACAACAACAAACTAGTTCAGTGGATTTTGTCACATTTGCATGTGAAGTCTGTGTGGAATTTTTTGCAAAGATTTGGTTGCAATTGTATTCTATCAAAATTGAGAGTATCTTGGTCATATATACATTGTGTGAATATCTTGTCTGAGTGCAGAACAGGTTTGTGCTTATTTTTTGCAGGTTGCACACCTGCCAATTTTCAAATTTTCATTTCATTCCTGAATCTGCTCTAAACCTGTGGAAAGGCTCTCATAAGAAAACTTCAGTATTTCACAGAAATGTATAAGTTATGAATGAAGTACTTTTCTCTTCCCTTCAGGGATGCAATTTGTACACTGAAGCCTGCCATTTAAAGAAAATTTTGAAAATTACACTCATAGAAGCATGAATGAAAACTTGTACCTCTGGCAACACTGAGCAAGATTTCCCCCAATATTCTCAAAATGTACTTCAAAAAAAATTATTAAAAAAGGCCCGTTTTCTACGCATTACTGACTTTGTCACCCGAAAATATCAGATGCAAACCCTGCGCTAAGCATTAAAAACCAGGCATGTCCGCAGTCTCGGCAAACGAAGAATGCTAGGAATTTTAAGAAGAAGAGAAAGAAGAATAAAACATTTGAACGATAAGAAGAGACAAACAAAAAATGACCGGACGTTGGCCAGCGTCGAGTTTTATCTCTTGGCATCTGAACACGAGGCACCAGAAGTCGGTTGTCTTCGAAATTTCCAGCTTTTCTATAAATCTCTGGAACCGGTTTTGCAACTCCGAAAGAAAGGGCAGATTTTAATTCAATAAATTTCGATCCAATCCATTGAATACACGAGGCACCAGAAGTCGGTTGTCTTCGAAATTTCCAGCTTTTCTATAAATCTCTGGAACCGGTTTTGCAACTCCGAAAGAAAGGGCAGATTTTAATTCAATAAATTTCGATCCAATCCATTGAATTGAACCAGAAAAAAAAAACACACGCACAGTAAAAATAATGAAGTAAAACCTCTTCTTGTGAAATAATTTTGAAGAGCAGCACTCTCGAAGTCCTGTTGATTTTCCGGGAAAATTCCCATGAATTAAAACATTTCCGTTCTTGTTTTAAAATAGATAAAATCAAAAGACACTATTTACATTGTAAAAAGGTTAACTTTAAAAAAAATTTGAAATTTTCGTGCATCGACTGACATCAGTTTCAAACATTTCCAGTCCTATACTTCCTCAGCTCTTGAAGTCTTATTCAAAATTCTTCAATTGTTTTATCCGACAAAATTGCGGTATTTCTGTCTTTATTCACCAGCAACACCAGAGGAAAAGATTCAATGAAAAGTAATAACAGTATGATTCAATTCCTCTGGATTCCGCGTATTTTTCCTCAAGTGTAATTTCTTGACGAACTCTCAAATTTATTCTCGAGATTTTTTTTTTCTGCTGGGACAAAATGTGAAGAAGTTATTTTCATTTTTGCCGTGCTGTCAACGATAATTGGCACAAGTACCTCATCACGTACCTGGCTAGTTTGTTTTAAGATATTTAAATTATCTCGCTCTCTCTCTCTCTTTCTCATTCTTTCAAGATGAAAAAATAATCGTAATTTGGCAGCCGAAGTGGCTGCAGTCTCTTTTGTCAGAGATGCACACTATATACGTTTATACACAGGAAACCGGCGAGAAAGTCGACGGACGTTTCGCCCATTTCTCTCCGTCGTCGTCCTCACGTGGCCTTTTCTTATGTCTTCTTTTCCTCTTATTTTTAACCAACTGTCCACTTTTTTTTTTAGGGGAGGGGGGAGGGGCTGTGAGATAATTACTATCGTGATGAGCGTGGGTGGTGCGAGGGTTTTTTAATTGCTATATCCCCCCTTCGTTGTTTCTTTTTTAATTGCCTTCTCTGGGAGATTATGACACCCAGAAGTTGTTGGTTTCTGCTGGGCTGGTGAGATGAGAGAGAAAGAGAGAGAGAGAGAGAGAGAGAGACGAAATTAGTTTTTAAGCCGGGCTTGCATGGAGATTTTAATTTTCACTGGTTTGATTTTTAAAAAACAGATGGACATATTTTTACTTCATTATTGTTGCGCATGCATGCCATGTAGAGAGTAATGTACTTGATTCTTAGAAGTAAAAGGTATTTCCCCCCTCCTCAAAATTGCAGTGCCAGGAACATCCTTGCACCACAGCATATAGCTTTCTTGCTTTGGTTGTAACAGTAAAACCTATTGAAGGTTAAATATTACTAGTACAGTAGTATATGAGCTGCTCCTATTCCATAGATTAATTAGATTCAGATTTAGATCAGTTCAGTTCAACTGTGTTATTCAAGTTATTCTCAAGCTTATTCCTGCAAGTTGAGCTTGTTGAGTCATTTATTCATTTATACTTGTATGAAATACAGTGGCCCCCTGCCTAACAGACCTCCCGTGTAAGGAATTTTTGCCAAACAGACCAGCTCTGCAAGCAGTTTTTCCTCCCACCCAACAGACAAAATCCACCAAACAGACTTCTTTTGGTTTAAAATTAATTAGTGTTGAAAATTGAAATTTTAAATTTTTTATGTAATTGAATTTGTGTAAAGGACTTTTTCTCTAACAGACTTGTCCCTTGCACAAATCAAGTCTGTTAGACGGGGGTTGACTGTACAGTTTATCCCTTTAACGTAGGAATTCCAAAATGGAATCCTGGTCCTGTCCCAGACTGATCAACTTGTTTTATTGCTTATCAATTAAATACTCGATATCAAATTATATTGAGGCCTTTTGTGCCCAATAATTATATGGAAAGGTTCCTCAAGTACAATTGAACCTCAATAACTCAAACCTCAGTAAGTCAATTTTTTTAGCCGCTGTTGGAATTTGCATTAAAACCTCCCTCTCAAAAGCTTTCCATCTCAAACCTCCATAGCTCAAACTTTTCTGGAGGTCTTTTTGCTGTTATCTTGTAGTGAAGTAGCCAGTAAAAAGAGCATAATGTATATACAGTATACACAGAAAGAGCAATGGCTGAAAGGATAATCTTCAAAAAAAGAACAAATCTGCAATATGGAGCAAGTGCACAAAAGCGCAAGTTGAAAAGAAAATTTTCGCAGAAGGGCACATATCTACAAAAAAATAAAAACTTCCATAGGAGCAATTTTATGAAAGAACAGGTTTCAGATTCAAGATCAAATATCTATATTGTTTTCAAAACAAGAAGTTCGTGAGACGAGGCTAAGCACAGACCAAAGAGAAGAAAGAAAAAAATCCATGCTGATTCAGATATGCTAAATTCTTCTAGAATATTGACACTCCATCTGGATGCTTGCTCGTCTTTCGGTACTTGTTCTTCTGAGCCTTTGCTCCTATAAAGGACTTTTTGTCTAACAGACTTGTCCCTTGCACGAATCAAGTCTGTTAGATGGGGGTTGACTGTAGAGTTTATCCCTTTAACGTAGGAATTCCAAAATGGAATCCCAGTCCTGTTTTGGACTGATCAACTTGTTTTACTGCTCATCAATTAAATACTCAATATAAAATTATATTGAGGCCTTTTGTGCCCAAGAATTATATGGAATTGTTCCTCAAGTACAATTGAACCTCAATAACTCAAACGTCAGTATGTCAATTTTTTTTAGTCCCTGTCAGAATTTTCATTAAATCCTCCCTTTCAAAAGCTTTCCACCTCAAATCTCCATAGCTCAAACTTTTCTGGAGGTAATCTTGTATAGTGAAGTAGCCAGTAAAAAAGGCATACTGTTTATACACAAATAGAGTGATGGCTGAAAGGATATTCTTCAAAAAAAGAACAATCTGCAATATAGAGCAAGTGCACAAAAGCGCAAGTTGAAAAGAAATTTTTCGCAGAAGGGCACATATCCACAAAAAAATAAAAACTTCCATAGGAGCAATTTTATGAAAGAACAGGTTTCAGATTCAAGATCAAATATCTATATTGTTTTCAAAACAAGAAGTTCGTGAGACGAGGCTAAGGACAGACCAAAGAGAAGAAAGAAAAAAATCCATGCTGATTCAGATATGCTAAATTCTTCTAGAATATTGACACTCCATCTGGATGCTTGCTCGTCTTTCGGTACTTGTTCTTCTGAGCCTTTGCTCCTTTTATCGGTACTTGTTTGTCGCAGTGATTCAGCCTTTCGCCAATAATAACAAGAAGAATGGCACGAAAAAAGAAGGAAGCCTGCATCAGCAGATTGCTTCCGGTCAACAAACCCCGCTAATTCCTTTTCATCCAGGCAAAATCCTCCCCTGTGAAAGCTTCTGCGGCAGTGTTTCCACTGGTTAATTGGTTCTCCCACACACACACACACACACAAACACAGAAAGAAAAAAGTTGTTTTGTTTGTTCCGTACAACCTACAGAGTGAATAATAGGGCCAAAAGAAAGTGAGGACCCCGGTTGTTTACTGAAAAAGGCGGAACGACATTTGTGGAGAACATATTCGCTCCCAGCCAAGTATTCAAAACTCTGAAAGAGGAATATTATATCCGGGGGAATTTTAAAAAATAAGAGGTAAATTCAATCATGTAGTCCCATCATTTGGCAACACTTCAGTGCCTTCAACACACTCTCGGCCAATTGACATGCATTCTTTTACATGCAATAAATCTAATACAGGTGAACCTTGATAACTTGAACCTCCCTAAGTCTAAAGCTTTTCCCCTCAAACCTCCATGAGTCGAATTTTCTGTGGCTTGTTGACAATTATTCCCTTGAAAAAAGAAAGATAAAACCAAAAAACCCTAACATTTATGTGTTTTAAAGGAAGTGAAAGACTTAATTGGGCAAATGAATCCCTGCCTTCAAGTTCAGCAGTCTTTTAACTAATTTTAAGAAGCCATTAAAGCCCCAGAACATTACCATTTACATTTTTTAAAGTTCCCAGAAAACAGGGCTTTTTATTGTAGTTCCAACGTATAAAAGTCAAAACCTCTCTAAGTCAACTTTTTTTGCAGGTCTCTTGAATTCGACATAGAGAGGTTTGACTGTAGCACTAAATTGTTGCAAAATAATGAGGCTGTGCAAGTAATAATTTTTTTATTCGTTCTGTTGGATCTCTTTCAAAAAGTCTCAAAACTTTTGAACCAACCCTGTACACTCACTATCAATGTTTTTGTTGGTTTAGAGTAAAGGAAAGTTTCGAACCCACCCACAAAAGGAGAAAATGAAACCCGCTGCTTTTGCCTTTCTAAGCACAACTAAAGACCTCCTATACGACCCTTTGCGAACACCCTATTGTTTTCAGTGAGAAAAAAAGGGCGAGGTCCTTGTAAGGTGTGCTGGAGGGGTTTTGTTCTGGTATAATCCGAAAAAAGAAACGAATCAGGCCACGAGTATAATTCTTTTCGTGGTTTTCCAACGAAAAAATGATGTACTCGGCTGTATTTTATCGTGCTGTAGCCAAGAATGACTGTAAAGAATTAATTGTAGGTCCAGAAAACTTCATAGAAATATGCAACTCTTTGTTTATCTAATTTTTTCAAATACTGTACTTTACAACAATGAAATAATTTAAATACGAGCCATTTGGGCAAAAATCAAGCTACTTTACAATTTCAAGCACGGTATTGTACATCAAATACTCGCGTATTACGACGTTCAGAATTCGAATTTTGACGACAAAAATAATTTTAAATTTCCATTTGTAAACTTTAATATGTTGAGTAACTTTTTCGATATTGACCATGAATTTCTTTTTTATTTTATTTGAGTGAGGCCAAGTTTTCTTATTTTCAAAAATAGGAAGTCGAACACATGCAGCTACTGTATAGACAAACAATGCGTTGCTTGATTATATAAAGTGAGTTTGTAAATTTAAAAACGTGACGTGTTACGAGGATTGATCGCGAGGGAAAAAGAGGAGCAATCATTCTTGGGTCACGTGTGGATGAATGAGTCAAGGTCGACCTCGGGCCACGTCGTGACCTGGCCTGATTATCCATCATCCCTCAAAAACCACGTCGTATTGTTTGGAATTGTACCCTTCCCATCAAGGATACACATGTAGAGCCGATCAACAACAGCTACAAAAAAAAGAAATATTTCAATATAAAATAAAATAAAAATCGTGGACTAAAAAATTATTTCGTCAATTTTAAAAATCGGAGGATTGAAATAAAACCTTCTTACTTGAAGCTCATTCGATTTTATTTCGGTGAGTGTCCAATTTCATCATCCTCTAAGAAACAAGCACAATAAAAATCTAAACTGTGCACAGATAATGGAAATGACATGAAAAAGCACAAATTTTTTTTTATCATGAATTCTTGCAAAAATTTTAGTAATTTTTCAATGTTTTTGAATATAAATACTGTGGCTCAGGTTGTTCAAGAGTTTTCAAAATTTTGAAAAATGGCATTTTTTTAATATTTCTAGAAATGTAAGAAAATTGTCTGTATATTGAGACATTGCCCAGATTCCAGGGAATTTTTTTATGTGTCCCTAAGTCGAATCATTTGTATGTCGGTGCTTCACTGTACATACAACTTTCTATTTGAGAGTTGAATGGATGAAGAGTGTCCCAGTTATGCGTGGCTTTAATAAATATGCTGCAACTAAAAGAATATATAAAAAATCGAATTTATACATAGACTGTACTCTTACAGTCACACTTAATTAAGATTAATGAATTAAATTAATATTTGCCACTTCAATAACAAAATACTATGGTGAAATGTGTCCTTTATGAACCAAGAGATAATTTTATTCTGTACACCTATTTCAAAATGATGAAGCAAAAGTGTGAAGATGAGCATAAAGAGCCGTGGTGGGATTGGGAAAGGTGACCTCGGGCTTGGGTCACCCGGGGTCACCATCCTTTTCCCTCTTGCTTGGCTGAAACCAGCTTCTTTCATCTCTTTTTTTTTTTATATACACCCAATAAAAAAAAGAAACAAGAACCCCTCAATCGCAGTCCTCCAGTGAGAAAGTGACTCCCTTTCTTCATTTCTCTGTTGAAGAAAAAGTGTGGTTTTCCAAACCACAAGAGGGGCCACCTCTGGACTGGATGTAGAGAGGAAAAAAGGGGGCCCATCACTCAGATGTGTCCAGTTGAGTCACTTCAGCTGACAACTGCTGGAAAGTGTTTTGGGAGAACTGGTCACTGCTTGCTGCTGGTCACTTCCTTGTACTGCATAAAGGAACATCAGAGAAATACAAAGAGTCAGAATGGCTGTGTTTTATTCTGACTGACTGGAACTATAAGTGGGGACTATACGTGAACATTTCACCCTACATGACCCAACGTTTGAGCACTATTAATTGAATGCGCAGTTGATTTACATTTTTCACTTCACATTTTGCAGAACTTTCCAATATAGTGGAGCCTTGATGATGAGGATTTTAAGATTTGGAAGCTTTTCTGAAGAGCATTCAGGACTTCTTACTTTTAAAAGTCTCTTGGAATGCAGGAATGACTGAGTTTTGAGTTGGTTTCTTCCATTTGAAGATACAGATTTTTGAAAATATGTCAATTGATGGAGAAGTAGTTTAAAAAATTGAATTTGTTCAAGTGTGTGGCAATACAGAATGGAAAAACTTGACTTGAGGTGCATAGAAAGGACAGTTGGTAGATTCATTTAATAAAGAAATCCATTTAAAAAATCAATTTTTAAGTTCTTCCAGCCAAAAAAATTCCAAATTTCCAGAATTTCACTCAGTATGTAATGATGATTCCAAATGTATGTTATGTACGTATGTATGTATGTATGTATGTATATTTTGATTAAAAATCAATTCTTAAGTTCTTCCAGCCAAAAAAATTCCAAATTTCCAGAATTTCACTCAGTATGTAATGATGATTTCAAATGTATGTTATGTATGTATGTATGTATGTATGTATGTATATTTTGCTACATTGGGGCACTAACATTGAAAAACAGTGCAATGTTATGTCTATAATGTCATACAGCAATTATTTTTTCAAATATAATATATAAAAATTTGAATTCCCAAGTTCAATTAGGGTGCAATTAGTAGTAGAGCGTCCGCACTGCGGACGCTCTACTACTAGATAAAGAAATCCATTTTTGGCCTTAATTGTGTTTGAATCAGTCAGTAACTCAGTAAAGACCACAACTTGCAGCTGCTGAGGTGCTATACACTCAAATAAATAAGCAATTGCCTGCAAAGCATTATACAGTACTGTGCATTGAAACCCCACACAATGGACTTAATTTGTGCAACAGACTAGTCTGTTGCATATACGGTCTGTTTTGCAAATTCCATCATTAAAAAATGAAGTTGTTTACCTTTTACCATATTTTTGAACCAATAAAAGTCTGTTATGCAGATTTAGTCCATTGCATGGGATGAGGGAAAAGTGCCTCCAGAGGTGGTCTGTTGTGCAAAAATCTGTTGTGCAGGAGTCAACTGTTCAGTTTTTGAGAAAAATGAGCACCTTCATGCAATGGCAGACAAGTTGAGAGTACAGTACAGTTGTACAACAATTACCAAAAATAAATTTTAAAATATGAAAATTAGAACACAGCAGAGTTTCCAAATCAACTTTTGCCTGACTTTTGACTACCCGTAGCATTATGCAAGAGTGCACCATGTAATAATAGAGCATATATAGAGAAAAGGGCAGCAAAAATCATCTTGTTGCTGATGCTGGTGTCTCAGCATGTGGGGGTGGGAAGAAGCCCAGCAACCCGAGAGGGTCTTCTTCGTCTCTCGGGTTCATCGCACCCATCACCCCCCAAAAAAAAAAAAACATTCACCTGTTGACGGTGTTGCAATAACACGGAGTACGAATTTCACTTGTGCGAATATCGGCAAGTTTAGATCAGCAAATTTCATTACTTCCCTTTCAAAATGGTATATTTTTGAATATAAATGCTGGACAGTTGTGAGAATTTATGTTGAAGCAAAATAAGAAGCCTGTTGTTTTTTGGAAAAATTGTGAATTGAAAAATGAGCAACTGATGATTACAGTAGTACAGTATCATACCCTTTTTCTTCTCTCTTGAACTAAAATGCCTGTATGTACAATACAATATTTTTCAAAGATTCTTCTAGCATATGGCAGCAATGTTATCTGAGTTGGGGAACAAATACTACTTTTGTTGCCATATGAAAATTTTTTTCAGGTTCCAATGGCTTCCATGTACTGTAACAAGATTCTGCCATGCAAGACTGTATATATTGCATACAGAAACATATTATACAAATTTTTAAACATCACACAATGACTTGAATGATTTTCTAACAAACCATGTGATACCTGCATGATGAATTATCCTAATATGAACCTTCAAACAAAATTGACCAACTTCTATATTTTTTAAGCTTTTAAAAAGTTTGTTCTTAGACACTTCATATTCCAAATGCTGTTGAAAGAAACAAGTTCATAACATCATTATAGACTCATGTGGTCACAAAATGTTGTCTGAGAAATTTTCATAACTAAACAATGCTGTAAACTGCTGCTGAGGAACAAATAAGGATTCTGAAAGGGAAATTTTAAGAAAAATTACATGGACAAAAACTTTTGCAAGATATATAAGCTCTTTCGTTCAAGGTTTCAAGTCCAAGTCACACCACTGGTGGATGCAACAGTGAGGGGAATGCTGACGTTGGATTTATTCCTTCTCCTCAGGGGGTTTGTTGTGCCCTTACGAGTCCAGGGAATGCCCTGGAGGCACATGTTTTTTTTTTCTTCCTTCTTTTTCATTCCCAAGCATACAATGAAATTCTGCAGCCAGGGACTTGAGTCATTTCCCGCTTTTCCCTCCTTCTTCCTTACTACCTGTGATTCTAATCTCATATATGTATACTTCCTGAAAGAATTTATTTGGTATTGTTTTTGTGTGGGGCCAACTGCACCAGTAGTGGGATTGATCCTGAAGTTATACAGCAGCAAAGTGTAGAATGGCATCTATTTCAGGAAAACTTTTCACGAATAAGTGGGTACAAAATACTGCATCAAGTCTGTTCTAAGATGAGTTTTGTTCTGTCCAACACTTGAGTTCTGCAAGATAAGTAAGGTATGTATTTCAATCAATGACTGTACTTATCAAGGCACACAAACCATCATCCTTGTTTGACCTAAAAACTTGTGTATTTCAGAAAGATGGGGGAGTGCGCTCTTAATTGTAAATTTTAGGCTTGAAATTAACGTCGTGAGATCTAATTTTGCTGCCAGTAAATTTTGGTTTGGAGATTTTTTGTCTGATGGGAATGCGGATGACCTTATTCAGCATTTAGGGACCCACTGAATTACTTATGTGAATTTATTTATGTAGCTGTACATATGCCTGATGAATTGCTTTGCCACTATGAAATTATGGAAGAAAGGTAAACACAATATAAAACAAGTTTGAGGTGCCTTCAACAACAGAAAGAATTTCTCAGTTTCCTGAATTTTTGGGTAGACTTAAGTATATTCTCCATTTTGAAAAGAATAAAAGCTTTCATATCATGTATTTTTAAAGACCAAGCACTCAAAACACCAATATATTCTACAGTTGGCCACATACTGAAACAACATAATACAGTCAGGTTGGCCTAACCTGCTTTTGTTATAGGTCTAAGTCTAGGATTGTTCCAAAAGTTTTGTACCACAAAATGATTTTTTGGGCGCACCCAATAAGTTTCCAAGATCTCCCAGGCAACGCGTCTGAAAAAAAGAAGAGATGCAATAATGAAGGAATTTCTAAATTATTCTTTTGAAGGATTTTTTCATCCTGTGTTTTGGACTTGGTAAAAATAATACTGTACCTCAAAATCTGATATTTATCCAAGGTAACCTCGCTGTTTTGACCTGCAGTTCTCAAATCTGCAGAAGTGCTCAAATGAGATAACTATACATACCAGCAAATTAACAAAAGATGTAAATTTCTCAAGTAAACATTATTCTTTCTAAAAGTGTGCTCTTTGAATTAATTTTATTCTCTCTACTATATCTCAAACAGAGCCAGTATAAAATTCATTGCTACGCATCAGTAAACCAATGTCAAATATTGCAGGTTAAAATGTACATGCTCATTCATTCAACATTAATAAAAGTAAATGACTGCCATTGTAAGATTTATATCTAACAACCCCTGCAAGTATGAGAAAGTTGCACGTATAGCTGTGGTCATGAAACAAATTCTCCTCATCTCAATCACATGTATACTGTAGTATATCGCATGAAACTTAATTCTACTGTACTCCAAGAACCTTTCTTCTTTTCAAAATGTAACGGAAAATAAGACCAGAAGACGAACAAACTGCTCTAAAAGCACGTTATAGACCCTCATATAGTCATGCATGCGATTACTTTTATTTCGTTTTATTTTCGCAGCTGAAAACGTGAGTTTACAATAATAAGCTGGTAAAGAATACTAGATGAGATGCGTGGAGAAAACTTTCGCTCAGGTCAGCGACATCCGTTGTTATGCATCAGCAGCATGCATAATGGATGATTCTGCATAGCATCATTTTTGCCTGAGGGTGTCGTGTGCATCATCATCATGCACTTCGGTAGGCTGCCAGTAAAAGCAGACTTTCGCAGCATCCTCTTTCGTCAGTCGACTGCGAACTGAGTCTTTTCATACAAAAGCGGCCCTTGTTTTCAATGTATGCATGCGATGAACCGTCACAAGATGATGATTTTCTTCCACAGAATTGTATAAAATGTAATAGACTCACTACATGTCTTACTACGAGGTCCTTCTGCACTTCAGAAATTCGCCTTATTTTTATTTTAGAAAATATTCTTTTACATTTGGAGAAATACCCAAGAAATTGAATAAATTAGCAGAACCTCGCGAAAAGCTTGGGGATGGCATCTTTTCTCTCATTGAGCCTGACGTACCAAGAATTTTTTCAAAAACATTGAGTTCAATGTAGTATTATTGTACAGCATTTACTAAAGAACCATATGTCCTCCAAAAGCCTCCCACTTTGATTTTTTCAAAAAATTACCCAAAAACTTATTCCAATAAAACATAACACACACTCCCCAGTTCCTGTTGCCTAAAAATCAAAATTTGTCAATGAGGTAAAATATAATTTGTAACAGAACAATAACCTCATAATTGAAAAAGAACACATGAAGAATTTGATCAGAATTGCTCATGAAAATATTATTTTCCATACTTTTTCACCTGAATTTACCTTTTGGCTTACACCAATATGGTTTCCAGATTTTTTCCTTATAATTTATTACAGTAAACCCACATACACCAACTCTTCTGCCTCAATTTCTCATAAAAAAGAGGAGCTTAGTAATGTACATTCGGGTATGTTAGTACTGTATTACATTTGGTTTATTAGAATTTTCAGAAAGATAGTTTCTCAAAAACATTCTTTAGAAGCATTTAGTAGCTGAGATTCCATACGAAGTCTTTAATTACAGTGTAATCTCTTGGTGAAATGAGACCCTATAAAACCCTGGAAAACATTTACAAGGAAGGTTGTAATATTGTACACTAGCAACATTCCTATTATACTACTAGAGGATTGCTGATTTCCTCAGTACCTTTGAGGTAATATAAAATGCAATGATCATTTCATTCACAATATATTCCATGTATAGATTCCAACATTCCATATACCGCATTTTCTTCCACAATAGGTGGTTACTTCCA
The DNA here is from genome assembly GCA_905338405.1 of Notodromas monacha. Lineage (NCBI taxonomy): Eukaryota > Metazoa > Arthropoda > Ostracoda > Podocopida > Cyprididae > Notodromas > Notodromas monacha. The sequence goes on from CAJPEX010001937.1 coordinate 20,474, forward strand.
TATTTACCAGAATAGTAAATGGTTTATTAAAACATTCATCACAAAATTGTACGTTTCGTCACTCTTGAACGTACTGTATTTCAACATAAACTCATCGCAAGCATCTTAGATGGAATTTCATGACATTTTTACTCCTGAGAAAAACTGTGCATCAAAACGCCACTCATGGAATGGCTAAGACAATCATGACTTGGAACTTTTCAGGTTTTCAAAATGCATTAGCTAGGGTACGCATCAAAATAACTACCCGGCATACCAAAAAACGTTGGGCATTAGTGAGATTCCTACTAGACTACTGGAGGATTCTTGATATCCTCAGTACCTTCGAGGGAAAAAAACACACACAATTTTCAAACCATCATATAAAATGTTCAATCACAGTAATATCACACCTTACGTAACCACTGGGAAATTTCTGCTGATGTTTCGAAATGTAAAGCCCATTACAGAGAACCATTGTGACACTTCCCGGATGCTAGAGAATGGCAACAGACTAATATAGTAAGATTTAACAGTAGACCTCATTAAGAAGCCCAATAATAAGCCAAAACCCTCAACTGCCAATTTACTTTTAAAAATTAATCTTCCCTACCAATAGTAGCATTGGAAACCTTGTTAAAACGCCATCTGCCAAAATTTTTGACAACTCAAACATAATCCGTCAATAAATTTGGTCTTAAATAGCCCACCAAGCGTCATGTTTCTTTGAGAGTACTCAAATTGAAGATATACAAACACAAAAATGACATAATTTTCTTCTTGGGAATTTCAACTGAATACTGTATAACTTACGCATCCCAGTATCATTTTGTTTGTTTTCCAGAGAATAATAATTCCATTTCCCATTATCCTTGATCTTCATTTTATTCTAGTTTTTTTATGAACCATCATCTTTTTCAAACCGAAAAACTAGCAAACTGCTGGTGGCGGCTTCAAGAGGTGCGACTGTAATTAAAACATTACTTAACAATACCTTACACAACTGAATCAATATTCCATTGGCCCATCATTGATGACTTCCGACTTCAGATCTTCCTTTGTAAAGGATGAATGTGTGCTCCATGGTAAAGGATTGGAGCATCAAGGAGCTTGATGAATCTATTTTGTCTGAACATGAAACTGATCACACAAGAATTAACAGTTTCTTCCTCAACAGCCGCAGTGCATTTCAAGCTTCCAAAAATGTTTCACAAAAAAAAGCAAACTTGACACCGGCTCCCAAGAAAAAAAAATTATTGATTGTAATAGATTTCCTTCGCGAGTTTCAATATAATTCAATAAATATTTCAAGACTGCTTATATCACTACCTGGTCGATGCAACATAAATTATGCCCGTCACTGCCAAACAAAACGTTCCCAATACGGCCAGAAGTACTGCTTTGTTTTGGTTCACTCGTTGTATCATCCTCCCTGCGACTCGAGAGCTTTCGTCGAGGTCCGAGTTCATTCCTCGCATCTGGAAAACAAAACGAAGTTGCAAACTTAACGAAGTAATGCGTCGAGCATTGAGAGGCAAATTAGATCCTTGCGGCAAACGCGTACAACTAAGTTTCTATTCACACTGTACAGTAATTGAATGAATGACTTTGAGGTTAGATTAGTGACGATCTGAGCATCAACTCAGTACAAGTCACCATTTTCCTAGCGTTAGTTGAAGATAGACCACGTTCACAGGGACAGCTATCACAGTGTATCCGAATTCGAAAGATTTAAAATTTCCTCGGTTCAGAACAAAACAATATACTGTAATAGCGCAAGTTCAACACTGACTTTGTGTTGAGAACGTAGAAGAGTTTCCCTTTGGCCATCCAGATCAGCCAGAATTTTGGCACCGATTTCATGAGTTTCCTGTAGTGCAGCGAAACCCTGGTTCAGATGTCTTGAGCTTTCCTCTGCTTTATCAACTGATGAGAGCAGTTTTTGCTTCTGATCACTGTTCAAAGCTGCACCGAAAAGCTGCTCTCGGCTGGTCTCCTCATCCACCGGTTCATTTAGGGCGAGCTTCAGCTCCCTAATAACTCGTTTCAGTTCGGCATGGTAGGATTTTGAACGGTTAATCCACTTCTGTTTCTCGACTCCATTCAAACTCCGGATTTCCAACCCCACTTGCTCTAGCTATTGATATAAACATTGCTAATTCCAAGACTGAGAGCAGAGGAAAGGCGAAATACAGTACTTACAATATCTTTTGCATCTTGGAGTAATACTTCAGCTTCGTCCTCCAAAACCCCTGGAATAATCAATACAATACAAGAATATGATTCGTGTGTTCTGAGACAATTTACCACAGAAACACTTACGTGACCTACTCGGAGAGGACTTTATTTCTCCTATTTTCGACACCAGATCGGCAGAAACCACTCCGAACTGTTCTTCATACTGTCGCAGCAAACTTGAAAGACTAGCATCCGACATCTTACGAATATATCACTCGGTTTTCTAAGTCAGCACTGTCGCAACATCTACATGCGAAAGGGCACAGCGAAATTAGGACATGCAATTCAGTAACTTCGCACAATGAAAGGGAACTTCGGCAATTCACCTGAAAAACTCGGGGATATCCCAGCGCGAACAGAAGCAAGGAGCAGCTACTTTCTACTACTGCTTCCATCTATCGGCACACCAATACAGTTATCCACTTACACATCCGCCGATACTGTACCAGAAAATTGAGAAACAATTGAGCTATCCTTGATAATTCTGCTTCAGATCAAAGACCAGCACCACTTTTCGACATCAGTCTTTGAAAACGACTAAACGAATTTGCAACTACAGCAGATCTACCATTTATTGACGTCATTACGCTTTGTACTGAACCAATAATAGTGGCAGTAGCCGTAGTACTGATTTATATATTATCCCGCCTGAAGAACAGTCCTGTATTACTGTTGCAGGAGTAAACGACTTGTTATTTTTCGTTGAAATATGTAACGAACGATAATTGTGTAACAGTGTGCAATCACAGTTTGAAATGCTAGTTGATGCGTACACACGCCGTTTCTCATCACTCGCCATTATGACGCTTGATGCTTTTTAGTTAATAGCTATTTTACCTCTTATTCAGTACATATATGGAGTTGCTCCGGAATTTCATTAAAAATTTTCCAACGTCGATACTAGACATGTTACTCAGAAAAATATGTGGTAAAGACGATAAAAAAAAAATGCAGGTAACGACAAGGAATCAAAAAAAGTTTGTTGTGTACTCATTATTCGTTAGACCAATAAGATTCTCCTGTGATCTACTTTGCACTGCTCTCACCACACTTCCAGTTGCTCAAGCAATTCAAAAATTGACCTGTAGAAATAATGATGAAAAAGGGGTTCATTTTAACCTTATCCTCGTGGATAACATCCATGACTGAACGAATTACAGTACTCGCCAGCAAAAATTTGTCATAAGATTCTACTGTACAGAATCTGTTATCACCCAACACCATCAGAGAAAGTCCATTGAACATGGAGTCCCAATAAAATTAAAACAAAAATTACGTTCAATCGAATTAAGAATATGCACGAATCATTCCGGCAGTTGCGAGAAACATTGAATGCACGTTTCGAGTGGGATCCAGGGATGCTCACCTGGGATTTCCTTTAATCAACCGCGTCTTTCGTGTCGTAAAACAAACATTCATTCGTTCGTTCCAGCAACAAAAAAAAAGGTCAATCACAACAAAGAAGAATTCTTGCTCCGAGCTGTGCCGCTTTCGAAAATCAAAGTCCTCCACATTTCTACATTGCCTTACAGTACTCGGGTTTCGAAGGCAAATAGGAGATTTTCAGCTAGAAAAAAGGAACGACCTAACTTCGACCCAATCTAATCCCGAATACAGATCAATTCATTAAGGACTTTGAAGCTCATATTTAACCGCCCCTCAGCTCTTTGAAACCACTTGCAGTTAAAACGAAGTTCAAACAATACGAGAAATTATGAGCAGGAAATGGGAAGATGCACTTACATTTCCGCCGCCAAAGAAAAAAAAAACAGCAACAGAAACTTCTCGAATACCCATTGCGTGATGAGAAACCACGGTAAGAAGATTGGCGGAACGAATATAATCAGACTTGCCACGGGTTACGAGAAATCCTACGTCAAAAAAAAAACCATGATCTACTAGCCAGCCTTTCCCCGAATGACGTAATTTGAAGACAAAGGGTGCTCCTCATGAACATTAAAATCACGACTTCGTGGTGGAATAACCGCAACAACAAAAAAGTCACACGTACAGCATAAAAACACTGCCCAGAGGCGGAAAAATGAGGAAAAACACGCATCAATTTCTTCGATAGCATCAGTCATTAACTCCTGTACGGCTGCTGATAACCCCCTCGCTTGTTCGCACCTCCTTGAGGGTTCGGCGGGCGCGGAAATCGCCCACCACCAGCAGTGTTTCCTCCAAATCCTGTCGATACAGATTTCTCGCCGAATTAGAAGACATAATAAAAAAGTTGAAGTAAATTGCGAAAGAACTCACCACCAGGTTGATGAGCCGATCCCCCATAACCTTGCTGATTCCATCCTTGAGCGTTCGCGTTCATCCCCTAGAAGATTAAATTTAGAAGGGATAATATCGCTTAAATTCTATTCTCAAATAAACGAATCTCGTCAAGCGTACGAGAGGAAAACCGACTCGAAATAACAAAAACAGCAAGAGGAAGTTCCTGACTCACTTGGTTCTGATAAGATGGATATGGCCCACGTACGGCAGCTGGCCCACCGGGGGTCTGATTCAATCCAGCACCTACCCCCTGCGCACCCGGCATGGGGTATTGTACAGTTTCCGCACCCGGTTTGGCAACCGGAGCTGCGAAATCAAATCAGTTTTTCAGAATCCAGGCCTCTAATCATCATTCGAGAATATTGTACGTCTAAGTTTATATCAGCGTGAGCTATTCTCTGACACGAAGGTTACAGATCGCCCGTCGCTCACTTGACTCATCATTTTCAGACTGTGGTCACATGCTTATCAATAACCTGAAGTGAATTATTGAAGGGGTCTTAAATATACATGCAAAACTGATACCGTATTCACTCAATGAAGTATCATGCACCCTCCAGCAAGATGCCCACCAGGGTTTTTCATTCTTAAAATTTTGGAAAAGTCGTATCCTCGAGTAAGATGCCAAGCCCATTTTTTTGTAACTCTAAAACCGAAATATTTCAAAAATAAGAACACCCGAATTTGAATTTAGACATGAATTGAACCTTGCATCAACTCATTTTAAATTGTTTCCAATTTTCCATTACCTCAAGTGGTTCGGTTGGAATCAGTCTAAATTTTCCATTGTAATCAAATTTAATGCACACCTAAGCTTCTTGAATAATGTATTCCAAGTACCAACCAATGACATAAACCAATGACTTCCGTTTCCACTCTTTCAATAATGAGAAAAAAGGGACAGATGGTATTTGAGTAATTATAGTGAATTGAATAATTTAGAGCAATTGAAGTAGCCAGTACTCTTTTCAATGACAGGGAAAACTTGAAATATTATTTTGACTCAATTATTACCTCAAAAGATTGTATGACAAAGAAATTGACGTTTCCCTGTAGTTACAAAGCCAATTTTCCGAACAAAGTAAGATCATTTTCGGCGGAATTCTTTGCAAGACCACACGTATAAAACATAAGCAAAGCATAGACTTCATTTCTCACCAGGAGCTTGATTACTCGTGTCATTCCATTGCGCCCAAAAGTTACTGGCGCCTGCAGCAGGGGCGGCCGGAGGTACCGGCGCGGGAGCATGTTGCGGAGGTCCTAAATCGCGAAAAAAATAAATCCGAAATTGATGTCATACTCTCAAGAACTTTTTCAGGATATGATTCTCGCATTATTCCATCGATGAATTAGTTTCTGATTACGGATTCTATACCGAACGTCTGCAGAAAGATATATATTAGTTCGGTAATCACAGAAATTCCTTCAACTCCTCCTCTACGATGATATACACCGTTCGACGCTCAGCGTATTCTTTGGTTGTCCCAAGTATCGCTGGGGAAACTCAACAGCCGAAAGAATTTATTTTGTTAAATCCCCAAATGGTTCATGGAGTCTTGGGGCTGCATCAAAGTTCACCAGAAAACGACAGATCCCGAACTTACCATATGAAGTGTCAGTCGATGCATAGTTTCCTTGAGGATCCATTGGACCCGACTGCCAACCCCCCTGACCACCGTAATTTTGAGGCCCTCCAGCTGGAGGACCACCATAATTCTGCGGAGGCCCTCCTGCAGGTGGTCCACCGTAACTTTGCGCAGGTCCTCCCGCGGGTGGCCCGCCATAATTTTGCATAGGGCCACCTTGCGGTGGTCCATAATTCTGCTGCGGCCCCCCTTGTGGCGGTCCGTAATTCTGCCCCGGTCCATAATTTTGCTGGGGTCCGCCAGGTCCATATTGTTGCGGTGGTCCACCTTCCGCCAAACAAAAAGAAAATTACAGTCGAAAATCTTCAAATTGAGCTTCTATGGAAACATCAAAAATTGTTTTTGCACTTTTTTCTTTGAGGGGACAGAAGATTATTTAAAGGATATTGTAATTGGTCAAGTTCTGTGCCTTAATTACTTCTTAAATGAGTCAGAAGGATACTGAATTCGGAGGCAAAGGTTTACTTGCTCAATTAGTCTTTCACTCCCTTTCAAAGAACATTAAGTTTCGCTTTTCCCTTTCCTGTGTCAAAACTTAAGAGCAAGAAGACCTCCAGAAAATTCAAGTTTTTCAGGTTAGAAGGAGAAAGCGTTTCATCCAAGGAGGTTTTCAATGCATATTTTCTACGGGACTCAGACAAGGACTTCTGAATACCCCAAGGAAAATTCGATTTCTTTGAAAATTTCAGTGACAAATTCAGAGTGAGCTGGCCTCATCAAAACTCAGTTCGCCCGTCGCTCACGTGATTCATCATCATGTCACTGAAATCGAACGTACAAAACGCTGTGACTTACCCGGACGAGGTCCCCACTGCTGGGGTCCACCCATATTCGAAGGACCCCAACTTCCATCCCCTCCAGCATCTGAAGTGAAAACCATGCGTTAACCTTTTCATTCAACACCTCTTCAAATTTAATTCGTCGACGATGATACTGTACTGAGGGTCGTTAAAAAAAGCAGAACTCACAATTTCCCCAGTTTCCTTGCCCACCATACTCGTTCCAATCTTGATTGGGACCACCCTTTGATGAAAATTAAAGCAAAACTTTGGCATCAGACACCAAGGCAAAAAATTTGAAGACTAACCATGTTCTGCCCAGGTCCCATCCATCTCGGGCCTTGACCCATGTATGGCCTTGGACCTTGATTGTAATTCCCGTACGAATTCTGGTTGTAGTTCGTGCTTATTTGTGGACGACTTTTTACATTCCTCGGTTCAGCTCGCTTTATTTCAACCTTCAAACAAAATTTCAGAACATTTTCAAAGAAGACTCAAGTGCCTGGAAGTGTCGAGAGATGAAATAGGAGAGAAACGAAAATTTTAAAGATAGCAGTAACTTCCAGCCTTCAACAAATCATTTGGAAATTGCTGAACACCAAAAATTTTCAAAACTCGCAATAGAATGTGCTCTATTCTTTGAATACGTAACATCAAGAATAAAGAATACTTCAGTCGAATTCAAAAGGAGCAACACTCGTATCTCTGAATCTCCTTGAATTGAACTTCCCTTCGAACTCAAGATCAGCTTTTCCATCAATATTTTCTGCAAATTTTCAGAACTAAGGCTTTAATTAAGCAATGCACGTTGCAAAAACTATTTTCAGGAAGACAATTCCTGTCACTAATGATTTTTTATGAAATTTACGAAGAAGAGTCGTACCTGTTGAATGCGACATTTTCAATCAATATTAGATCTGCGAACCGTTCAGGTAATCGACGCTCAGCTCATGCCGAGGAAATAAAAATTAACGCATCGAAAAATTAGGAAAGGAGAAAGAGATGAAAATAGAAGAAGCAAACTGAACTCCCTGAGCCATCGTTGCTTCACGTCCCAAAAAATACAAATTTAATATTCGGAATATGCATAAATACCTACTTTCATTCAACTATGGATGCGCTACTTGCGCCTGTTAGGTCAGGTCTAATCGAAGAATTAACCTGACGAAAAAATGGAACGCCTAAAATCACAAGTTAACAAGTAGCAGGAAAATACTGTTCTAGATGAAGCATAGCTTCGCGAGTAACGAAGGTATACAAGAGAATAAACTAGAATGGTTTAACAACTACGATTTGCTTTTTTGGGACAAGTCGCATTACAACACTCGTTCAACCTCAGACGTCATCATTAGCTCTTTTCCTTGAGAAGTACCTTCTTGCCACTGATGGTCACATAATGCTCTTCAACAAGTCTGTCAACCGCGTCCGGAGCCTCGAAGCCTATAAAGCCAAATCCTAAAGAATCGTAATGATCAAAGTATACATTAAGCTAGAGTTGCCCACTAATTAATAATACGGGTTATACACGTATATTTTAATAAGTTACCTCGCGGACGCTGCCGCTCCTGGTCGAACATGATGATGACTTCGGTAACGGTACCGTATTGACTGAAGAAAATTTCCAGTTCCGACTGGGTAACCGTAGGCGGCAAACCCCCGACGAAAACTTTCGGAGAATCGTCTCGCTTTTCAGGACGCTCAGAACGTGGAGAACATCGCTTCGGGTCAATCTGTGGAACAACGAAGAAGCAAATCTGAGTCTAGTTTCTTCGTTGATATCATTAATGACTCACCATTTTACCATCAAGGTGATGCGGATGAGTCGAAATAACGTACTGCACCGTCGCGGGATCCATGAACGTCACAAAACCAAATCCGCGTGAACACCCCGTCTTGACGTTCATCATGACAATGCACTCCTTGACGTGTCCAAAAGACGAAAAGTAGTGCATCAATGAATCTGAAATAACGCGGTTTAGTAATTCGCACACCCCATGAACAAATCCCAGACGATTCACCTTCATTCGTGTCAAGAGACAGTCCTCCGACGAAAATTTTGCTGAAAATCATATCAAAAGAAGAATCGTTCTTTACATGTCCATTCCGGTATACTTTTTCACTCACGCATTATCGGCATTGTCAGCTTCAGGTCGAGAACGCTTGGCCGAGGTGTGGTCGTTATAACCATCTGCGGGGCTCATTTCCCGCTTAACTCCAGTTTTCGAATCTGCCATTGCACTTATCGAAGTATTCTTTCAAAGCGAAGCAAAAATCCTGGAAGATAAACGGATCACGATCATCTCGGTCTAACAGTAACACGATTCCTTCACACAATGCCGAATCGGAAAATGGGCTACGAATTCGGGAGTTCGAGGACTTCAGACTGATCACCGGGAAAACAAGCCGACTCCTGTTGCGACGCAGCTATATCTAACTACTGCCTCCATCTATGCGTGCACCAACATTCGAGTTTCGCTTAAATTACTTCTAAGAAACAATATTGTATACTGTACTGTAGTTATACGATGCACTTCAGAGACAATTAAACGTTCAAATCAAGCTATTTTCCCGCTATACCACTTGTATATGTTCGGCAATCAACACATTGAACCGGAAGCAAGTTGCGAATGATGAGCACTCAAACCACAGATAACATACTAGAACCTAACAAGTGCGCGCACTTGTGCGTCACTATACACACTTTCCCTGCAGTCGGAGGTGCTGTATTCGCCATACAACGTTAATGTAGAGGCTGCGCCCAATCCTCTTTTCAGCCGAACAAGGTCACCTTCCTACATTTCCTCGTCATATGAAAGTACGATAACTGGACCCACACTATCATGGAAATACGGTATTGTGTCAGATACTGTACTGTGCATCCAAAATGGTCACTGCGCCAAGAACCTTGCATTGGCGTTCATTGTATATAATAAAATATACATCGAGCATTCCGATCATCAACCAACCTTTCGTCATTTAAATCTTACACAGAACAGTCGGACCCTTCGTTTGCAAGGTAATTATGCTGCAGTCCTCTTCAACTCCGAAGAATAATAAAAACGAATGCATAATTGCCGCCGTAAAAAATTATTTGTATTTTCTGAAAATCCCAAAGAGTGAAAAATTAAAAAAAAACGGTAACTCCGAATAAATACCATGCGCGACACTTAAAATCCCCGGACATCAGAGAAAAAACCAGTTAAAATAACTTGGAGAACTTCTTGCCGAAGCCCAAGCCGTCAGCCGCACCCTCAAAACCATAACCCGAAGAACCACCTTTTTTACCCTTGTCGCCTTTATTGATGCTCAACGGTATGAAGACATAACGGTCGCCGCCAGTGCCGCCGGATCCATACGCGGGTTCGGGGGAATCGTATCCGCCGGCGTAATCCTTGTCCTCCTTGGCGAAGCTGAGCGGGATGAAGGCGAACTTGCCCGAGGGTTGGTAGGCGGCCTCACCAGCGCCGTCTTCGAAGCCCGATTTGCCGTCTTTGGCGAAGACTAGCGGCAAGAAGACGTAGTTGCCCGAGTCGTAGCTGGGTGCAGCGTAGCCACCGGACTTGTCAAAGCCGCCTTTTTTACCGTAGCCACTGGGGGCGGCGTTGTAGAGGAAAGTTCGGGGCTTGTAAGCCAACTCAGCTTCGTATCCGATAAATGCTGGAAAGGAGAATTACAATTCGTCAATATAGATACACATTTATTTGGTCAGTCAGTGAACAGTACGATACTGTACTCAGATCTCGAAATACTCACGCGCTTGATGGACTGGAGCCTCAGGAACAGCATAGGAAGGAGCGGCAGCAGCTGTAAATACAACAATGAGTTGTAATAAAATTACTCCAGAAAAATGCAGAAATGGTTGGAAAAACTAAAACTTTTTTCCGATTAGCTCATTGGCCTTGAAAAAAAGTGACACGAAGATAAAACTAAATTCTCAGGCACGTACACTGCAAAACGCAGTTCATTGAAGACATGAAAACACTCAAGAATTTTTTCACTCGATGATAATTAAGTCATAAATCGGCTCAGAGACCAAAGTGAAACCAGCACTCTATGCCAGGGAAACTTATTTACGCTAGGGAAAGTTATACAATCAAGGCGGGAAATTGAAACATACCATAGCTTGGCGCGGGTGGCCCGTAACCTGAAGTGGGCGCAGGAACTCCGTAACCGCTGGAAGGTGCTGTTTGCAGGAAGGACACTGACATTTAGAAGTACACCGGCATTACAATTGATGTTGGATGGGCTGGGAGATTTAAAAATGCTCCATTTGCAAGAAGGGTTTCTTCAAAATCACCCTCTAATTTTACATCGCATCTAGTTCTTCATGACATTTCATTTCATGACAGTAATGCAGCGCCATTCGTTGGAAGCAACCCGATTGACCAAAGAAAGTTGGAAAATTAAATATAATCGACAGTGAATCAAATACGCATGATTAGAATCCGCGAAATTGCATTAGTTTTCTAGTCAGCCAAATTTTGATAAAATAAACTGCACTGAGTCCTTCAAAATAAACCATTTTTCTCGGTATGCTGAATTTTCAACTGTTTGGGCGATTTTCAAAAATAAAAACACTTAAAATGCCCCGAAGAATATACAATACAGCATTGTAAATGTATCATTTCATGTCACAAAGAGTGATCTTGAAAGAAACTTCCAAATTTTGCAGAAATGGAGCACAGGAGCAAAAAACTCACGAGGGACAACGGGGATGAGAAGTCTGACCGGTTCACCAAGGAACTCACCAAGTGGCTTGGGTTGAGGCGGAGGAGCATGTGCAGTAGAACCATGAGCGTGATCGTGCGAACCACCACCACCAGAAGTGTCAGCAGAAATGCAAGAGACGGCGGCAAAGATGAGAATTAATCTCGACATCTGAAAATGGATGAACAATGTGGGCCATACGTGAAGTGAAATTCAACGATATAAACTTGAGTCCAAGACCATGTGATAGAGACAACTTTACAATTGGGAGCAATAAATCAACCTTTCCCGGATGACAGAGATTTCTCATTTCATTCTTTTCCACGCGGATACGAGAACATTACGTAATTTGAGCCGAAGCAGAGATTTATAACATGGTAACAAATTGGTCTCAAAAATAACTTTGACAACATTTCAAATTAGTGAAACCTTTTTAAAAAATGCAATGACGAAGTTGGAATTAATCTGCGATCGGATTTTTCTGAAGGATTCTAGAGATACATGTACTCCATTGAGCAAAAATATAATGTATATGCGATCTGAAACATCATGGACTACGTCATTATTGCCCGTGAATTAACCTATCTCTAATTTTTGGATTAAGCATACTGTTTACACGGATTCTTCGAATGACTTCTCAAAATCTAGTTGATTTATCATTGATTAAATTCCAGAATTCTGTTTCAACGAAAATGACGAATTTTAGAAGTCTTACTTTTTCCATTTTCCCGAGTTTCGCAGTCCGCGTCAAACGTTAACGGTGAGTCCTCACCAAAACAGCACGGGCTTTTCTCCCTTCCCTGGAACGAAACCGTTAATGGTTCAATAATTTTTTCTTCGATTTCAAAAATCACCACCGAAATCAAAAGCAATTCAAGATACACAGGGGTATCCGCCAATTCTAGAGCCGAAATGATCTCAAGTTTTGTTCGAGCTGACATCGCACAAGCCGCTGCGAGTCACTACCAGACTCAAACATCGATCCGCTTGAATTTTGAAAATGATTCAATGACGACGAACTGCAACTGTAGACAATGTTGACGCACTATGGAGAAATAAGGGATCCTGCGATCGCTCGTGCAGGGAGTTCCCAAGACCGCTCCCTGACACTGAATGACGCGATGACGAACATGCAAAACAGAATAAACCCGAAATTCCTTTGGTCCTCCCACCCTGATCATAATGAAACGACCTCCATCAGGAGGTTCTGGAAGGACAAATAACTGCGAGGCATTGAGGGGAAAAGCTCTTGCCGGGGTCACGCACATAAGAGACCTTGGGCGATGTTGCGACTGATTTAGAATTAGATGACCCCATCCTCGAGAAAGAGAAGTAAAACGTAAAAACCAAAAGTGCCTGGATTCGAACGGAAGGCTAAATCAGGGAAAACAGTACGTAAAACAAAATCGTCACCAATCAAATGCTTTCTTCATTCTTCTTCATCGCTGGTTGTTTAATTTCCATGCAAGGCGCATTCTCGGAATATGACATGTTGGCAGTTCTGAATCGTACAGGTTTCTGTGTTCCGAATTCAGTAATTTTCCACATTCCATGATCTTCATTTTGAATGGGCAAACGTGGGGGGCTCTCAGAATTATCAGTATGTTGATGGTATAAAATTTAGTAATTCTACCTTTTCCTGGATTCTTTTAGCATTCTTTAGGAACGATACTGAAATCATGACTCATTTCAGCGAATTTTTTTCTTTTCAGAGGAACTCTCTTTCATTTATCGAAGACAGGGAATGATTTCCGGCGCAAAATTAGTTCGATTTTCTACACAAAGAAACGAAAGGTAACATGCTGTGCCCCCCGAGACTGGAAAGAAACAGATCGCTCAAATACTGGCACGTACACTTCGTCCAAGAATCTGCCATCCATGGCTGATTGCGAGGCATGATGGTCATTAGCCCGAGCCCAGATGACCTCGTTGGTCTTCTGATGAGACCTTCGCGAACGAACACCCATTCGTCCTTGATAGCACACAAAACCTCTCGAGTCTCCTTGAGATTTGCGTCGCTTTCTGGACCCCAACTGTGAGTAATGCTCACTTGGGATTTATCAACAGCATTATATAACGTAGGGTGGCATCCACGGCTCCCGAAATCTCGAAGAGATGGCGGAGGTGGAAACAATGGTGACGTAAAAAAATTCTTATTGAAAAAAAAACTGAATACGTTTAAATCTCTCCATATTCAACTTCTAGGGAATAGCAAACATATCGATTAGAGACGTTTCCGGCTAGGGAACCAACATTTTTGTTGGTGGAAGAAATTAAGACTTAAAAATTGCGGAAATTGTAATTTGTGATTTATAGTCGTATTCGAGGTCTTTAATTATTTCCTTGACCAGTTGACAGGATGTTGAATTTGAAGACAAGGGTTAATTTTCTCAATTGGCCCATCAAATATGTTACACTTTCATCAAAATTTCTTTCCTGTATCAATAAAATACCATGTTAGCTTAAATTATTCCCGAAAATTTGACTCATGTTGGAGGTTTCAGGGGTCAGCCGTCTAGTTAGCTGGAGATTTTTGATGCATTATTTTTCAGGGAATTCACATAGGGACTTGAAAAAAGTTTACTGAGTAATTGACCAAGGGAGCGTGTATATGTAATTGGAAATCACAATTCGAAATGAAATCAAAGAAATTAGAAACTTGAATTTCAAATTAATCGTCAGTGGAATTCATGTAAATTTAGAACTCAGATTCAACAAGATAATTTCAATTCATTTAAAAAACGAACGTAAAACTGATCATACATGAATAATCAACAATCACGGGAGATGAAAGAAGTACTGCAGGCCGACACAGAAAATTCTGGAGATAAGAAATCGTCATGGTACGGGACAATTCAAATTGTTAACGGAATCAAACGATTAACCCGTTATTTAAAACTATGCCCGGTTTTTGCAGCGGACAAACGATAGGAATACAATTTACACAGAACAAATGTCTAGCCAAAACTCGTCACCACGACGTTAAAATTGTTCTGATATTTTTCGAAACTGTGAATAAAAATTTATTCTTCGCTAGACCAAAGCTCAAGTGTACGTTAATACAAACGAATGATTTCATACTTCAAAAACGCATTTATCCGGCAATAAAACTGTAATGTGAAGCAATCGAAGCTTATGAGAGGTACAGTCAAAAACGATTTTAGGCAGAAAAAGCTGAGAAACTGAAGAAAATCATCAATGCTGTGAAACTCAGACCCATCATATGAGAAGAATAAACAACAGTTTAAATTCCTTAAGACTCCACTATGAGTTTCAAAGAAATTTTTGCACGCATCTAATAACTAACGGCATATTTGTTCATATACAGTATGAAGTACAATCGTTCGTTTTCGGTAATTTTTCGATCTTATTTCAATTGTTCCATTTTCACATCTTTTGTGTGATGTGGCTGTGAAGTACGTAAAATTTGCGAGAAATTCCAATTGCTTTTTCATGTTACCAAGAATTATCAACTGCAACATCATATAACTGCTGTGACAGCAGTGATGTGAAGCAGAGGCAAGCTGAGGGGCAGTGAGTCATACCAGAGCCTCTTTTGATCATGAAGCAAATACATTATTCTGCACACAGGTGGACTCACACTACCACAGCAATATAATTTTTGTTCTCGCAGAATCCCAGGCAATTGGTAGAAAAATCCCTTATTGAACCAAAAATAGTTGTTTTACAGATACATCATATTTATGGTAGATAAAATTGGTGACGTATGTAGATAGTCCATCAGTGACAGCAATATCAAAATTTAGGCAAAATTCATTAAAAGGACATTCTCGTTCTGAGTTTGGAAATACAGTAGATTAAAAGCCACCATTGAGTCTTTCCAATTTACAATCTGTACTGTGCTTGCATCGTAAATTTCTGTGAATTTTGGCAAGGTTACAAGGATACTTTTGATGGATAGTTCAGGAATTGGGTATACACACCTGAATGTGACAAACCTTTGTATTGTTTCAAGACCCATCAATCATAGACCTCCTTGACGAGAAGACGTTTTCTCACAAACCTGTTCAACTTATATTTTCTGTATGACTTGAGCTAATATTTGGGGACTCAAGAAAAAAGGAATGTAACTTCATGTACTAATTGGGCAAAGGAACCCTTGCTTCCAATGCAGCATCCTCTCAGCACAGTCAAGACCCAGAATCACCCAGATTGCAACTTCCTGGAATTCTTCATTCCTCTGTTTCATGAATGGATGAAAAAAGACCTTGATCCATTTTCCAAGCAACACCAAAAAGCTGCTCTGATTTAATTATTTACTCATCTACGGGATCATTTGGGGGAGGTTCTAAGTTAGTGCCTCAATTGATTTCAACTTATGTAGTAGGATATGGTTGATCCACTTCTGCTTCTCAGCGCCTTCCAAACTCCGGATTCTAGGTCCCGTTTCGCACCTGCTATGGATGCAAGCATTGAAAATTCGAAGTCTCACAGCAGAAGAATGAAAAAAGTACTCACGCTGCTTCCGTCTCCGGTACTAATAATTCAGCTCCATCCTACTGAGCCCACGAAAAAATGAATTTATAAACGGCAGTTCTAGGGAACTACGATCATGTGCCAAAAAAACCAACGGGAACAAGTGGGGAGGACTTTCCCAGATTTTCGACGATTCGACAGTAACTAACCCTGTTCCTCACACTATAGCAATAACCCTGTTCATTTGACATGAACGACGCATCACACGCGTTTCAAAATGCAAAAATTTAGATACGAGAAGGAGTGGGGAACATACCGGCTCCGTTACCACCGGCTCAAAACAAAAGAATTTGATGAGCGGGTCCAAACCTCTGCTTCTCAGATTCATTATAATCAAAAAACACGCACTTCGTACATCGCTACTACCGGAGAAATAATCGCACATATTCAGACACATTGAATGAAAGATCGAAGGACCCTTGAATGGAGTTTGGACGATTGAAAAACAGTAAAATTAAAGCCTGTATCTTCCGTCGGAGATTCGGCAGATGTAAGTTACGAAATTCTATGAGTTGAAGCCTAACTGGTAAAAAATGTCATGAGGTTGGAAACGACTGCGACAGAAGATTGAAAAAATTTCAATGAACGAACTCAGGTGTTTTTCGCACCCAAGAAGGGAACATTCATTTAC
This sequence comes from Notodromas monacha, assembly GCA_905338405.1. Lineage (NCBI taxonomy): Eukaryota > Metazoa > Arthropoda > Ostracoda > Podocopida > Cyprididae > Notodromas > Notodromas monacha. The sequence continues at coordinate 37,234 of CAJPEX010001937.1, forward strand.
TCAACAGGCGAAAATCTTCTCTCGAGTAAAATGAAAGCGAGCACTTCAAGCAACAAGGGCGGACGCAGTGCTGGACTCGTATTTCCAGTTCGGCGCCAGAATTGCCTTTCGCTTGTAATAACGCGCGAGGCGATGAATACGGGACTCCACAAGGATCAAACGGAATTTCGAGTCACGATCCTTCCTGCCGAGCGGATGAACACACAATCTTGAGATTCAAAAGGTCAACGAAATATCAAGATTTACTAACCTGTTACGTTCAAGATGTTTTCTGATGGCGACGGCCTTCTTGATCAAATAGTACAAATCCTCCGGGATCGAAGGAGCCAAGCCCTTAGATTTCAGGATGCGAAGAATCTTGTTACCAGTGACGAACCGCACCTGAGCCACGCCATGGTTATCCCTCAAGATGACACCTGAAAGGTTGAATTCGTAACAAATATCCATAATGTCGATGAATTGATTTTCCATACCAATTTGTGATGGAGTTAAGCCCTTCTTGGACAGCTTGTAAATATGCTCTTTGACGTCGTCGGTGGAAAGTTTCAGCCACGTCGGGACGCTACGGCGGTAAGGGAGGGCACTCTGGGAGATACCCTTGCTAAAAAAAACGAAGTTCTTTCAGTACATAAGACAAAAAAAAAACGATTCAGAAGTGACCAATAGCAGTAATGCAATGGTTTACGAGGCAAACGCATTACTTCCCGGTAAAATTTCAACTTTCCGATTCATACTAACCCAGGAGCGTGCATACGACCCATCTTCTCTGCTGCAAGGTGAGATGCTCACGTCGACACAGAACGCAATCCTGATGAGAAATAGCCGACGCATTAAAAAAAATCTTCCAATTCGAATAAGTTCACGAACATGACAGTCATGTAATTTCGAACAATCGCACATCGGTCATTTTCATACTTCCACCATGGAATCAAGAGTTATCAGGTGATTCGATTACGCTGCACAACACACAATACAGTTATCCTCCTTCCCGCTATCCGCACACCGTAAATAGAGAATACAACGGACCGGAACATGATCTCCGACGATAATAGCACGGGTTATCACGGAGTCGGTCACTATAGATTTTGGCATTCACTCTGGTCGACAATTTCCCTGATCAGCTACGTATGACACTGAGTAAGAAGCCATGTCATGATCATAGAGCATTCGTAAAAATCACATTTTTAGCGACATCTACTAAGCAATGACCAAACCACGCATGTCTGTTTCCAAGTGAGAAGTTAGGTTCCGGTAATTAGAACTTGGAAGCAATTTACTTTCTCTCTTGCAACACGGTTTCTCGGGGACAATCGCTGAGAAATGCGTTCAATGACCCGCGCAATCGAAAGTTGGTGTTCGTCAATGGTTGCTAGGAATTTCTACTGTTGTAAAATCGCACCATACCGTACCTGTTACCTATATATTGTATCAGCTGAACAATACTGTGTAATAGTCAGCGTGCGGTTCCATGCTAAATATTGCCGTGTATATAATTGCTCTGTAAGAAATTTTGTGTTTCCTGCACAACTCTTTCGTGTTCTATAAAGAGTTGTGAGTTTGTCAAACAATTCGTTTTTGTAATGCTGTTGAACTAAACTCTACAATATGAGATACTGTACTGCACTGTGAACAGGCTGAATGGGGAACATGTCGCACAGTAAATAATGAGAAGGCATGGGTTGAAGTAACATTTTTTGTTTTTAGATGTCGCTGAAGCATGAAACTCAGTGCCCCCATCTCTAGTTCTCTACCTGCGGTGTGCAGATAGCGGGAAGGAGGGATGAGGACAACTGCTGTATATATACTGATGTGTGTTGTGCAGCGTAATCGAATTACCCGATAACTCGTGATTCCCTGTTTTTGGAAGTATGAAAATGACCCGCTGTGCGATTGTTCGAAATTACGCAACTTTCATGTTCGCGAACTCATTCGAGTTTGAAGATTTTTGTAATTCTTCGGATATTTCTCATCAGGATTACGTTCTGTGTCGACGTGAGCATCTCACCTTGCAGCAGAGAAGATGGGTCGTATGCACGCTCCTGGGTTAGTATGAATCGGAAATTTGAAATTTTATCGGGAAGTAATGCGCGTTTGCCTCGTAAACCATTGCATTACTGCTATTGGTCCCTTCTGAATCATTTTTCTTATCATGTGCTGAAGAAATTCGTTTTTTTTAGCAAGAGTATCTCCGAGTGTCCTCCCTTATATACCGCCTTAGCGTCCCGTATGAAAACTATTTTGTGCGATCAACAGTGGCATGAATAATGTATTGCTGTATTCGTGAACAGTTTCGTCGTCAGCGGTGCTTTATGTGAACAGTTAAAAGCTCAGTACTTGATACATGATCGTGGCTTCGCATGTGGTATTGGATTAAATAAATGCTCATCGATGGACCTCAATATTCTTCCGCACGTATATGGTACATCCTGCCGAAGAATTCGAAGTTATATGATGAAACACGAACTCCTGATATAAAGAATGCAGTATATGATGCATCGACAAGCGTGAGTAAAACCTTCATCGATTTAACCCGTGCGTAATATTTACATTGTAATAATCCATTCGTTGTGTCACAATTGTTGTGAGCAAAGGTTACAGCCAAGTTCCAATGTCTGTCATCTCATCGTCAGTTCGGGAACCGAAGGGGGCAGAGAATTTCTGCGCGTGGCTTTTCCTCATCGTCCTATGCATGTGTACAGTCACGATCATTTTGGCAAATTTATGGGAAAAACGAGCGAAGATGATGGCCATGGATGAATCCAGAAATGCTGTAATTCTTGGTAAGTTGATATACACGCGGATTCAGCAAGTTATGCTTTTCATATACGTAATGTCAGAGTAGAAAAATTGCCATCAAGCAAAAGTATCATCGGAGAGAGATGATCGATGCACTAAGGTTTTCATCCCTCCTTGTAACTCTATGATGAACAGGTAGTGGTCAGGGTAGACCTTTGCCGTATACAACTAATACAAGTACAACATGGCACACCAAGCAGAGATCAACTCAGTTGTACAGTATTCTTAGCTCTTGTACTGTGGGAACCAAGGTTTTCCGAGATTCCCACACAGATAAGAAATGAAAGACTAAATTCGTCGGGGAATTCGGGTTCTCCAAAGCTAGCGTGTCTAATTTAATGTATCCGTTAAAATATTCGCGACACCTCCTTGTAACTCTATGATGAACAGGTAGTGGTCAGGGTAGACCTTTGCCGTATACAACTAATACAAGTACAACATGGCACACCAAGCAGAGATCAACTCAGTTGTACAGTATTCTTAGCTCTTGTGGTGAGGTATAGGAAACACAATTATAATAGCTCAACTTAATTAGCTCTGCTATATAAGGATGGTGGCGATAGGAACCGAATGACTTTAGGCACTCCTGTACGCAATGGACGCTGGGGTTTTGGCTGACGCGCTGGCATGCAGTATTGGGTCAGCCGATCCCGGATCGGCTCATCTGAAAAGATTTGAGCTTGTGCATCCATGGTTTTTCGCGGATCAGTATGGCCAATGCACGGCCGTTACTATACTGTACTCTTATTTTATAAACAGGAAGCAGGTACTGCGTACAGTATATACATACTACCTTTTTATATTATGAATCATATATATATACTGTAGTTGCGTGACGCCATTATTGAACATCGGTGATCTATACTGACACTAAGATTGAAACAAGCCTTTATTACAATCATCACTCATGAAGTGAGTGATGATGCTGCATCAGGGACGCAGAATTGCATATACAGTACGGTGTTATCGCCACCTTCTTTATTTTTCCTCAAAATAAATTTATGTATATATTTAATGATATAGTATTGAGGTACAGTTTACTGCACTATGATTCCCTTATTATATACAGTACAGTATATGCATTTTCTGTTTTGGTCCTTTTTTATCCCTCACTCAAATGTTTCATTGTATTGATTTTTCCTGCTAAATTTATTTTCATGCAAGTTGAACTTCATGTTGATAGTTCAAAATTCAAACCTCCCTCTTACAAATGTTTTCAAGGCCCTCTCTCTGAATTCCCTGGAAAATCATCATTGTATTGATTTTTCCTGCTAAATTTATTTTCATGCAAGTTGAACTTCATGTTGATAGTTCAAAATTCAAACCTCCCTCTTACAAATGTTTTCAAGGCCCTCTCTCTGAATTCCCTGGAAAATCCATGCATTAAAAATCTTCCTAAAGCTTGATGAAATCTTTCCTCATCCTCACACCTCCATCATTCAACTTTTGGCCATTGCAGTATTTTTTTTGCTCAAAAGAGAAAGGCAGTAAAAAGTAACCTGATGTGTAGGAATAATAAAATTAATATTTGGGCTATTAAACAAACCCTTGCCTTGTCCAATTTCAGCAATCTGTCAACTCATTCAATAATGATTTTAATATCCAGAATATCAGCAATTACAGTTTCCTGTCATTCTTATCATTGTATTGATTTTTCCTGCTAAATTTATTTTCATGCAAGTTGAACTTCATGTTGATAGTTCAAAATTCAAACCTCCCTCTTACAAATGTTTTCAAGGCCCTCTCTCTGAATTCCCTGGAAAATCTTATTATTTTAATTATAAACCCGATAATTTGTTTGGGAACGGAACAGGTTAAAGTCGTTAGACAGTTGAGTAAGTTATTACTAAAATTATAGGTCTTATAGTCGTTAATGTCAAAGGACAGTAAGAACTTTCTTTCCCAGGAAAAAAAGCTTGTTTATATCTTCAGCTCAAAACTTCCCAACGCAAATTTTTTAGCTGGTGAAGCAATATTTTTTCATATGCATTTTTGCTAAATTAAGGCATTGTTACAACCAGATATTCTTGCCAATTCCTGCTGGCAATTTTGAGGTGAACTGAAATAATATTCAAATTGATAAGTCCCGCGACGTAGTGATCTTCATTTCTGAACAGTTCTCTTCCAATGAGTCTATAGATCTTTACGTGTTTGTATGATGATAAACTTAATGTGCTTTGTTTCCAGGGCTCCTTCTTCTCAACTTGGTGACCGTCATAGTTTTTCTGTGCCTGAACACAAGCATTTCTGAAGCCGAAACCGCACTACTCATTCCTCCTACTGCTGAGCGCGTTTTGCACCGTAGCCGCAAGATGATCGACGTTCATCAGAGCCTCTTTACCGCCAAACACTCGTCCGACGTGAAAGTTACGCCACCTCATCGTCAAGAGTTGAACACAATGCGATTACTGCCTCAAAAGAAAACGGACTAAGACCGTGATTCTCTTATATTAATCATTCTGATGAACACGCGCTCCACGGAAATTACAGCCGCATTGATTTGCTGTTCTGCGCGTGAAGTACTGTACCGCACCTGGTTGCATACAGTACAGTACGAGAAAGCCTTTGATGCGTCTCACAGAGCGTTCGTCCCGATCTTGCCACTCCCGTTCACTCCCTCTCTGCCTGCGTCCTGTGGTTTCCCGTCCGCCAAGCGAGGTCCGTTGTTCCGGGACATTCGCTGGGGGAGAAGTACGCGGAGCTTTAGGTGAAGTCTTCCATCATTTCGGCTACTTGAATCCCCAAAAGCAGGTGCTGCATTTGTTGAAAATTGGACAAAAACAAATTTTTGAAATTTTAGATCTAAGAATTTTGAATTTTAAAATTTTTAACAGGATTTTAATGAACGTGGAGGAATGGTAAGTTACAGGATGACACGTCGCTGTAGGTGCCAGATGCCCTAGTGAGCGTAAGAACCGCTTGTCCACGAGCGCAGTTAGCGTAGTTGCTTCTCCAGGCGCGCCTCTCCGAGAGGATGCGGTGATTCCCTCGGATCCGGTGAACGTTGATCTGAAATTGTGTTGGAATTGACTGACCTTGTTGTCGTGATCACCATCCTTGTGCCGAGATGACATTATCGCATTTTCCTGAATGAAATACACCTGCAGATTATTCCTGTGCCTCGTAAGAATCTTTAGTCTTAATACAAACAAGGGGACGTTTAGACTATCTACTCCTAACAGACAATGTAAGCCTACGTAAGTCACCACCAAAGCCTATAGCTGCGCTCCTTTTAATTCAAGCAACTGTAAGACTACGATTACGGAATTGTTTAAAAACTTAATTCGCCAATTATTGACTACAAAAGTTTTTGCAGAGATAAGTTTGCGTATTTTCCACCTTCATCACTCTGGATATACTCTCCATGAGCGGAAAGCATTCGTTATTGCCATAATATGTGTCGAAGTCCACGTCTCTTCTTATATTCTTGCTCCGTTATATTGGTAAATAAGGTCAGGCAGACGTATATACTGGTTGTAATGTGAAAATTCGAAGACTCTCGAGAAATTATCGTGCTGCTCGTATTACTGTTGACCCCTGACTTTCGTGGTGGCCTTTTGACCATTTCAATAAAATTGTAACATGATGTGTGTGTTTGAAATGAAGCGAAAAACTTTACGGCAAATAAACCCTTGCCTCGAAGTTCAGCGATGCTGTCAACTCATTCAAGAATTAATGTAAGCCCCAGGATATCACGGATTACAATTTTCTGTAATTATTCTTTCTTTTCCTTAACAAAAACGCTTTTTTTCCAAACTCGAAGTTTGTTTTGCTGTTCCCTTTGAAGTTCAAATTGAAGCGTGTACAGTTTGATCATAGGCGTTTTTCCATCTATTTCATTGCTTCTGTAATATAAAATGATTCGAAGAAGATGCTATTCGTAACTTGCAGGTATTGCTAAACACAGCCCTTTCATTTAAAGAATAAAAACGAAAAGCAGCTGCAAGGAAGCGCACAGAATAGTGAAATTTGCGCGTAGCAGACTCGCAATATTGCGTAACTTTTGCTTCCTCGTTCCATCGGTTTCCAGAAACTTTTTCGCTTCCCTTCTGCGCCAAGAGAATCAAGGAAGTTACAATAAAGATGAGATCTGTGGACAACAAAGTCGCTCTAACTTTTCTTTTGTCCACAACTGTGACGCATTTTTTTACTTTGAGTAGATGTCACTGCCAGACACTGGGATTTTGAGTTCACCCATTGCTATACTATGGAGAAAGCACTTCATGAAATTGTTTTCTTCAAGATTTTCATTCAAGTCCCTAAGAGAATATTAGGATCTCATTGCATTTGACATACTTTTTTATTTATTTTGAGGTCGTCGAGGTTGCTGACTGGAATATTCTTAGTGAGAGTGAGACTGATACAATAAATCCAAAATAATTTTCCGAAGTGCATGTTTTCCATTGTTTGTTTTTTTTGGTGCTGTGTTTCAAAGTGAAGCGGCGAAGCAAGAAAAATTATTTCTTGTCAGAATTAATTTGTTGTACAAGTTTCACAGTCTTCAACTTTCGAAAATGTTGTTACTGCGTTTCACTTTGATACAACTCGTTTTCTTTTCACGTGCAACCTTGCAGTTTTTGATTCCCCATCGGCTGCCGGGAATATTCTCATCGAAGTGAAGCAGTTTGTTCTTAATTTTAAGTTTTGCAGAGAAAATCCGAGTGAAGCAGTGAAAGGAACGTTCAGAGAGGAGAACGCGGTAATGTCGTCTCGCGAACTCGCTCAAGCGTAACAAACTCACGAACCAATGCTTTTCCTTTTTATTCGTCCATTGTGTATTCAATTCGATTTTATTTTCTCCCTCGTTGTCCAGTAATGTTTCTTGCATTCAAATCACGCCTTCTGCCATTATCTTTGGGAATATTTCCTTTATTTTTTCAAAATTTATTATGCTGCGAATGTAACGCAATGTGCGCACGTCCGTGATGATCGGTCTACATTCCGTCTGCTATTGAGACGGAAGGAAAGCGGGGAAGGAAATTGCCTCATGGTGTTACGTGTATGTGTACGTCCTCAGAGTTGGCAAAGGATGGAGAGAAAGACAGGGAAAAATGGCAATTTGTTCGAAGCTGAGTAATTGTGCAATGTCTGCGTGCAAAACCTTGAAGGTGCATGTTATCGTGCTGCTGTGTGAATACGCGCAAAGTGTTCGAATGATGAGTCAATCGTTCGGATGGGGATACATTTTTTTTATGACCCTTTGCGAATTCATTAAACTTGCGTTTTTTTTNTCGTAGTATTCATTTTCAGCCTTGGATAAGTACTGGGTTTTGGGGCCACGCAAACAGGGGTACTAGTAGGAACCAGTTCTATGGTAGCGCCAACGTCATGCATGTCAATTGCCTCAAGACGTCTTCTACGTTTCACAACATATCTTATTTTAGCGACACAAAAATATACAATAAACACCAAAATAAGAGTTAGTAAAATGATAAGTACAATAAGATATATATACCCATTGTCCCGAAAATGAATTTGTAGCGCGCTAATGTCCTCTATAATATTTTTCACAGTTGGAATAACTGCAGAGACTTCATTAACGGCATTAATCTCCACATTTTCAAGTTTAGGAGTATGATCCTTAAAAGGGCCATTCACGATGGTATATCTACAGTTCTCCTTAAACTGAATAATTCCTGAATAAGGCATTTTGTAAGAGTTCTCACTTGCTGCGGTCTGCTTTTGTTCTGACCCAGCGCAATATTGCGTTATTCTACCTTTATCATTATCAATAAAGGCAAAATTGTCTCTATCTAATTGAACGACAAGATTATCGGGTACGCTTGAAGGAATCAAGGGGCATTTTGATTTGATGGTTGACTCTAAATCACCACCTTGTATTGCTTGTAAACAGGGATCAGCTACACGAACAGGGGGCTGTCTAAATCTGCAAATCCTGCAATCTGTATGACCATTTTGGGGTAAGCAGATAGGTAATTCTTTGTGATTTAATGCGAAAAACTTGGATCTCTGTGATAACAAATATGGCTGAGTAACATTTACCCTCATCCATTTGGGGGTTCCCATGTAGGTATCTTCAGCAATGGGAATGTTATGCACTCTGGCCAATTCGTATCGATCACTATTTCTCAAAATAGGAACAATGATAGTTACCCAATAAAAACAGAGTTCCTTTTCTATTCCTTCGTCGTCACAATTTTCAGATGTTCCGAGAGACAAAGGATGTGAACGTAAGATTGACAATAACTCGTGCGTTTGAAGTTGACTAACGGAAGGTTTGTTTTCGGCATTTATTAACTTGACAAGGGATTTTTCTAGATCTTCGTTCGAGATTAAAGTACTGGGAAACTGGAACCAGTGCAATAAATCGATATCTTTGATCAAGGAGATGATGACTTCAGACACTTGGGTCAGTTCGAGACTCAAACTGAGAGATCTGATCCAGTGATCAACGTTATCATCATTTGTTGCATTAAGACTTTGAGCTAGAGTTAAAGTAGAATCAAATAAGTTAT